>JAUMHS010000014.1:7155895-7320243 GCA_030762985.1 Adelphocoris suturalis | reverse complement strand
TCCCCAGATGTCTTGTTGTCTACTGGTTGTCTAATCAACTTCTTTATTTATGTATGAAACGCCGAGTTTTACTCCAAAATTCGAATTTTATGTTGGTCTCAGTACAAATACGAGGTAGTTTCTCATTTTTTTATTTTTCCAATTCGTAAACAGGGTATGGATTTAAGGCAAAGATGGTAAGCCTCAAGTGGGGAACACCGCGGTTTAGTTGCACTTATAGGTCATTAGTCATTACGAACTTCATGTTTTTGGGTTTTCCGTTTATTAAATCACCAGAAAGTATGAAAAAGTTTTGATCTCTATGATAATGAACCATGAATTTACCTGATAATCATCACTGGAGGCAGCACTTCACGCAGTGTTCACGAGGAAAAACAGCTGAGGGATCAGGCCAACTAAGAAAGTATTGTTCTCAAAGAAGTACCTAGTGTCTTAAAACTAAGGTTTTTCATTTAAAATATGTGAAATAGTATTAGAAACTAGGCTGACCAAATAGAGCCTGTGTGCTAAGAAACGGTTTTTTTTCCCATTGAGTTGAAGGCTAGTAAAGCTAGACAGTGGAGGCGGGGTTCAGATAGCAAATTCGGTTTCTACGCAACTTAAAACGTAAAATAACCAAGTTTGAGGGGTTTTCAAAAAACCTACCCGCTATATCAACATAATTAATGGAACATTTGAAAAAAAAAAAAAAAACAAAAAACTAATATTATATACTTTACCTAGTATTCGTGTAATTTATAGGGGACCAGTAGTGTGTAGTGTTAACATTTACAGGAAGGTTATGCTGGTGTCGTGTGCCTTTAGATCCCCAAATGGTTGACGTTAAATGAGCTATTCTAACGTACGACTTGCTAATGTCCCTTCACAATGTAAGTTCACATACTCTTGGGTACGTTAGAGGTAGGAAGACACTTATCTGCATTGGACGGACAGTACGCATCGGAGGGGTTGGATTTTAGGGTTCGTAATGCTGTTTTGAATGCTGTCATGGAAGGTTACATGCGTATTCGGAGCTGTATTCGGCTTTCTTTGAGCTCCAAATAGGATTTTTCTATTCATACAACGAATATACCGCTAACCGATAGCATTTAACGCGTATGTGCAATGCTCCATCTCTATTTGACTACGACTTAGAGTTACAAAATTCCCTAGTGCGTCCCTTAGGACAACGTAAAGGGACAACGTTAGTGGTCACCTAACAGGGGCGCCCAGTGAGGGGGGGGGGGGGGGGGGGGCATCGGGACATTGCCCCAGTACTTTCGGGAAGAAAGTAACAAACTTGAATGAAGCCTTAGCAAGCAACTCAGCACTCATTATTATGATCATGATTTATTATTAGAAGAAGAAGAAGAAAAGCTTTATTTAACAAAAATAAATAAAAACACACTTCTTATTAGCTTATAGAGCAATGTAGAAAACGTCTGCCCGGAATCCGTCGTAAAAAAGGACCTACAATGAGAAAACACTTATGTAGAAACAATAGCCAGACAGAGAACAAAGAAAAAAAGAAAAAAGTTCACTATTTCTAACAATATATAAATATTTTCACTAAATTAAGTTGGTAACTAAAATAACACACCCCGCCCTAATCATAATTGAACTCCGAAATCAAGAACTTTCTGTACCTCCAAGCCAATGTACAATACCTGGCGAGTCTATCCCACTCCTCGCCACTATTCAATAAATTCAAAATTTTCTCTCGGCTAAATCTACTCTTTGACAAGACAGTTCTCCTGTATTCGCCAAGTATCGGGCAGACTCCCAAGAAATGATACAAGTCCTCTCTCTCTCTTAAATTACACATTGAACACAGTGGCGACCTCTTGTTGCTCATAGGAGCTCCATTCAGGTTAAGCAGCTCACCCCTAAGTTTAAAAACCCATTGTATCGTTCTCAGATCCAGGTTAGATCCCCCACGTCCGGTCATATCCGCACAGAGCACTGTTCTTTGGAGATGGCGATAGAGGTCAAATCTCTCGGAGCTATTGACACGGTTCAAGTTGGAATTCCGTTCATATTCAACCACCCTCCTCACTAGACCATTCAAGCTATCACTCAAATCGCTCGCTCCCAGATCAACCCATAAGCTGTCGCCCATGTACTTGCAAAAAAGCCTATGCATTCTGCATACCAATAGGCTCGAGCCGTGACTACCTCCTGTAAAACCTTTTTAGGGAGCCTGTTGAAATCCATCCTCAACACCTTTAAAACGTAGCTGAAGTGAAGTCGCAGCGTATGACAGAAAATGGGATCTAGATTGGTTTCTAACATAGCCATGTAATCCGGGGTAAACTGTGGCAGAAATAGCAGTTTTTTAATGAAGAATTTCAGAACTTTTTCCACAGCCTTTTTGATTTATTATTATTTAGTAGTCATATTCTTTCATAATGGACATGACCCAGGTGGGATTTATGTTTCATGTGTTTAGATCAAAATTAATTCACACTGAAAGCAAAACAAATGGAAGAAAAACCTCAATACTCTTCTTGACTGTCAAATAGGTAAATATTTTGGCGCCCTACTCCTTTTACAGACCACAGGCCACCACTGTCACCACCAAGGTACTTTTACGTTATAACCCCCCCAATCGGTTTCACGCCCGCCCGATGTTTCTAGGCATCGGTAATGATCCCTTTTCACATTTTAATTAATGTTCGCTCAGTTTGAGGGAGTAAAGAGGCATTAGTGAATTCTTGGAAAAACAAGAGGGTAACGTCATTGACCGCGGGAGGGGCGCTGCTCGCTTGCTTGGGTCCCAATGTCTTCCAGATGAACCGGTTGGTTTACTAACTAATCTCTTCACAAAGGTCAGGAGATAAGACAAAGCCAATGCGGAACAGTTAATTCGTTACTTGATACCTATTCGTGCGAATTCATGTGGAGGCAATCAAACCACAACCACGCCAATTTGTTTCAACACATCCTCACCGACATCGGCAACTTCTGAAAACACGGTACCTAATTCGTTTTTTCCTTCTTTTTTTAAAAAATAATGTAATTGCTTCCCACAGCTTCTGTTAGCGATTGGAGCGGCGGATCTCTTGGAGGACATGACCTCTGACAGGCTGGGTGTGGAACTTAATAGCCACCCATACACGAGCAGATATCTGCGACAGATATCGCGTTTTTGAACGATATCTGTGGGAAAGATCTGTGCGTTAGTGGGCGTTAGAAAATGATGAAAGATGTGAAAATCGACCAGAGATATCTGCGAGAGTTCAAATCTAGCAGATGGTAGTCGGGCGTCCCCCTTAACCTGCAGACTTCTCGGAAGCGATGTCTGTGGTACACAGAACTGTTCTATTGGATCGGGCAGCGTCCCTTAACGTTAAGATGTTTCAGTTGTCCACGTGTGTTTTCCCCTGTGAGATCTCTCCTCTAAAGAAATCAGTTTCTATTGGTGTGTTTTTTGTGCGGTATCAAAAAATGGGTAAAAAAGAGTGGCCAAACGAGTTAATTGAAATGATGATCGACACATATAGAGACAGACCTTGTCTGTGGCAGTTGAAGCATGTTGACTACATGAACAAAAAACGTCAAAAACATTGCTTACGACGAAACCCATGACTTCTCCCAAACTTGTATTTTTTGGCTTAGCCGTTTTATGGGCAATTAAAAAAAATACCCGCCACAAAAGCCGCTAATTTACGCTTTTTTACTACGGGCAGTCACTAACCCCATGGCATCAACTTACGGAATCTGTGACCGATCTGGAATTTCGGATTCGGATTCGACCGATAACTCAAGTCTGCCAGACGAACGTCGGTGACAGACCTGAATCTGTCAGATTTCATCCCACGAACGAACAGATGACATCGGGCACTGGTCAGGTGACAGATCTTGGGCATGAAAGAGATCGGCCGATAAGTTTTTCGTGTTAAGGGGCAACGACCGATCTCATCGGTCACTCCAGATCGTTAGCGATATGTGTCAGATGAGATCGGGGCGACCAAATCTGTCGCAGATATCTGCTCGTGTATGGCGGGCTAATGGCCTACTGCAGCGGTACCATTGTTGGTCCCTTGATATTCAGAGGACTTAAGATTCTGCATTCAATCCGATAGTAGTCGAGTTTGGAGGAAGACAGCACTATTTGGGGAACCACAGGAACATTCATGTGGAAAGGCTCTTGGCACAGATGCGCCGAAGGATATTACCCGCTTTTACCATAAGAGAGTGGCGTACACAATAGATGGCACGATGCCATGTATGCACTGCAATATGCGAGCTGTAGAGAATGCGATACAATGGGTTCTGCTATGCCCACTGTATGAACCATATCGGCGCCATTACCTTTCGTTTTACATAAAACCGGGGAAACCCCTTGGAAGCATGAGTACCAGCGAGCTGGTATCGGTTCTTTGTGATATCCTGGACGTGGGTGAAGACAGTGCGAAGGCTTTCGCAGTCTACAATTTCGTGGCCCAATCTCTGATGCTGCGTGCCTTCTCTGCAAATGAGTGAATTGTTTTGCCACCAATAGACTGTCGATTTATACAATTATGTTCTTATGTGCTGTAATGGAAGTATTTATTATAATTTTCTTTTAGCGAATTTTTGAAGAAAATTAAGCTATTGCTCTCGCCTCAAAATTTGTAGAATGTGAATTTTTGAAAAATTTTTATGCTGAAATCCGTTTCAGGCTATTCTGAATCATATTCTGAAGTTAAACGCATTTTTTAATGTATGTATGTATGTATGTATGTATGTATGTATGTATATATGTATATATATATATGTATGTATGTATGTATGTATGTATGTATGTATGTGTCATTCCAGACGATAACTGTCCGTAGAATTGTGCTAGAAACTTCAAACAAATTTTAAAATGTTAAGGACACAAAACGAAAGTTCAAGTTCGTTGGCCAGCATGATCGGATTACATCTTCGGGTTGAAATTTTCAAAAATGTAGTCAAAAATTTCAAAATAGCCTGTTTTTTGCGATTTGTTGTGCGAAATAATTTTTTCAGCATACTAACAAATGTGGTATATTCGGAATCAGCGTAAAATTTCATATAAGAATATGTATCAAGTTTTCAAAAATTTCAACGTTGAAAAATCAGTCAAAAATTGAAATAATGCCGTCCGCTAGTTGTAAAAATCGGTAATATTTGCATGAAACATTGTCCATATTCAGATTAAACTACTCTTATGGAAGTATCCCTGTATAACCAATCCTAGAACCATGCTGTTTAAGGCTAGAACCATGCTGTAGATAGAATTTGATTCTATGTTTGTCTATCAAAATCATAAACTAAAATTTCTCTACACGATCAATAGCGACTGAAATGTCGAAGATTTCTTAAAAAATTCGCTCATGAGGTCATGCTGCATGACTGGACTTTTTTTTCATATATTTATTTGATATAATGCCAGTATACATTTATTTTGTTCACGGAAGTTTTTGAACGAACTCTTGTAACGGTCAATGACCTCTACAAATAAACATATCTATCTATCTATCTTCCCACAGCTTGAAATAGTCACCAATTCTACGTAAATATGTAATCTAAGAAAGAAGGAATGCCTAGTAACATTGGGCGGGCGTGAAACAGTCGCGAAAGTCGTGAAACAGATTGGGGGGGGGGGGGGGGGGGGTGGTAACGGAAAAGTACCACAAAAAACCTCCATTATTAAAATCATTTCGTCTGTGTCGATAGGTGAAGCCCACGCTGCTTGGGGAGCGAGGTGACCCAACGACACACGCCTCCGTATCTAACATCACCCTCGGGAACATCAGTTTGGGCAAAACCTTCAAAGCCGCCTGCGTCGGAGTCATCACCAACCTTCACCGGATGATGCCCAGGGAATTGCTCTTGGAGAACAACATTTCTCGCATTTTAGGTTAGTGGCGTCAGATTCTTCAACTACAACTGAACAGTGTTACACACAAGCCGGCCAAGCGCCGTAATAACAATTTTGAACGAAATCGCTATATAAGTGCTCGCGCTTTTAACAAATTGTCTTAGAAAATGAAGCTATTGGAATGGCTTGAAAATTTTCAAAATAAAAATTTTGGAAATTTTTAAAATTTAAATCCATTCCGAGGCATTATAACTTCCTTATGATTGAGGTTTAAAAAAGTCCATTCTTGCGCCAAAAAATCAAGCTTTTCAAATAAAGGATGAATTCTTTAGGCAGCAATTAAATTGGTCAATTTTCAAAAAATCAGTTTAAAAAAAGCACTAAAAATGGCAAAAAGCGGCTTAAAATAGTTTAGACTTGTGGTTTTATGTTTTATTGCCCAACGTTTCTACCTAGGGTCTGGGCCTTGTCCTAGTTGTAGGATCTACAAAATGCAAAACATGAATGTGAAAAATGGGTGAACAGAACATGAGCTAACAAAGTATGTCTAGTCACATTTCAGTAGTGGGTAAGTACTTATACTCAAAGTTTTAATCACAATATTTTCCACAGGTGTGGAGTCTTCAATGTCAATTACACTGGTTCTAAATAACTGATAAGAGGTAAATACATTGCGTCTAATTGGACATGTAAACGGCTATAGGGGTAATTCTAAAGGGTACTGCAACGGACATTGGTAGTACAATGTGGGTACCTACATTATAGCTAAAAATACTAAATTATGAATGGTAAATGGTTTAGCGATATGTGAAATTTAGATGTATGTGAGTGTATTTTAAAGGAAAGCTGGGAGAACCCAGGAAATGGGACTTACCGGTGGATGGTTTTGATGATCCAACGCTCTGAAGTGTGGATGCTGCACAGCTAATAAATTGATAGGAAAGATCAGAGGAAAGGTATGGGATATCAGAAAGGAATCCTAACGCAGCTACAATAAAGACGGGTAAAAATGTGGGTTAACTTGGACAGCGATTCGGAGGGTCTGAGCGAAGATAAAACAAGGGGAGAACCCAATTCGAACGAGGGGCTATAGTGTTCTATACGGATGGCTCCGTGAATGGTAGGGCTGGCTCGGGTATTTTTGGCCCACAAACGGAGATTTCAGAATCTCTGGGAACAGGCGCCACCATTTTCCGGGCAGAAATATATGCCATAAGCTCCTGCGCTGACAGACAGGTGAGTCGTCAAGTGAATGGAGCAAAAATCTACATTTTATCAGATAGTCGAGCAGCCTTGAAGGCACTAGCTTCTTTCACCATCTCATCGAAGCTGGTGTGGGAGTGCTTGACTAACCTCAAGACCCTTGCCTGGAACAATAAGGTTACCTTGCTGTGGTGCCCAGGGCACCAGGGGGTGGAGGGGAATGAACAAGCTGACGCTCTTGCTAGGAAGGGTGCTGCTTCTCTCCCTGTTGGCCCAGAACCCTTCCTTGCCACTACGGAGAGCTTTCTCCTCGGAGAGCTCACCAAATGGGAGAGTAAGAAGAGGACTGCCCACTGGCTCCATGTCAAGGGCCTGAGGCAGGCGAAACAATTTATTCACTTCTCTAGGAAGAGAGCTAAGGAGCTGCTCAGCCTGGGGAGAAGGGAGCTGCGTATGGTTGTGGGGCTCTTAACTGGGCACTGCCCACTTAGATATCATCTCCATAAAATGGGCAAATCAGACTCCACTCTCTGCCGCTTTTGTGGGGCGGAGGACGAGACGGCGAGTCATGTGGTCTGCCATTGCCCTATATTGGCAAGACATCGCTTTTTGAATTGGGTCAGAACCTCCATCGATCCCCAAGACATTAAGACGGGGGAGATTAAGACTCTCCTTGCTTTTGCCAAAACGTGGTGGGGAAGGATTGACTTCCCAGCTGTGGCTGGCATTGGTGATATGGCGCCAAGCCAGACTGGGGCTGCGACCCAGTAACTTACCGAGTGTGGAGCACTCGGGTCCCAGGTCAGGCCCGACCAGGAGTGCCGGAACCAGGCAGATAGTGCTTGGTTTGGCAGGGCTGTCGGTATCGAGCAGATCTAGTGTCTGGGATGGGGAGGAGGTACAGCCTCCTTCTCCAGCTACAATAGGCCATTGCGGCCTCAGTGGCGTGTTGAAAAAAAAAATAACGGGAAACCACGCGCCTTTTCTAGGGGGTTACGATGGCGAGAGACGAATGCGGTCATCAACAAAGGAATCACATGTTCCACCTGGAGGTAGGAGGGGGGCAAAACAGGAATCAGTCTCCAGATAGACACCTATGCAAGCTAGCGACCCCAGGTTCAATCAATCATCTCCCCGCTGGATCGCCCTTCACGCAATCATCGCGTTACGCCAAACCAGTAACATTACTAATTAAAACTGGTTTGTTCGTAGTGACCATCAAACCTGTAAGAAATGGTTGGAAACGCGTTTGGGGCGTTCGCAGTGTCCATTGGAGGAAATGTATGACTGTATAGCATCCATAGTGGTCCGTTCGCAGTGACCACCAAACCAGTTTGAAACGCGTTGTGGATCGGTTAGACCGGTCAGAGAAATTTCTGCTGACCGATCTGACGGTTTGTCCCCCACCACATCGCTACTCGAAGTAGCCAATCAAATCATTCCACTGTGAGTATGGAGGGTAGCGGGAGCTCAGCGAGCTGAGAGATGATAAGATAAGCCAGCCGAACAAGATGAGAAAGCTGTCGGACATCTGCATGACGTGCACTGTTCACTAAGTTCTACCTTTGCATTTACCCTCTACCATTTACTCTGCATTTACCTACCTTACCATTTGATACATGAAATGTTTACCTATTCAAAGGATGGCGCGAGCCCACCAAGCAGGTTACAGCTGTTGGAGGCAATGCGACGGTTAACTTTAGTCAAACCCGTTCGCAGTGCGGATTTGGTTACAAACGGTTTGAAATTAGGTGTTGGTCACGCATGCGCACTAAACCAATCACAAACCTGGTCGCCAACGGTTGGTAACCGTTTCCAACCGGCACTGCGAACCAAGCTTATATAACGAATGGAAGGTGAAATTAAGGTGATGAAAGGGGGAAGTTTGATAAAATTAGCTAGGTTTAATGTTTTCTACTTCAGTAATTTGGAATAAATAATTGAAATTAGCTAGTTACATTGTTTTTATTTTAGTAATTTTGAATAAACAGTTGATAAGCCGTTGATGTCTCTTTTAAAATTGATGCACTTTTCTTCGTTTTTAATCATGTATGCTACTTCTTTAACTTTGTGTTATTCAAATGATGATTCTAAACAACATATTTTCCAATTTTCGTCACTGACTGTGGGGTTATGTTTACTTACAGCAATGTGTTTCGCTAATGCTGTTGCATAATCGTCATTTGATGGAGTTTTACTATCTTCTGTAATGCATGTATATAATCACGAGTATGGCCTTCCACTCTTTTAACTCCTAACTGCTTCGTTTCCCGATAATAGAGAATATCACAATCTTGGCACTTTATTTCGTAGACTATGTCACTGATTTCATTTTTGGAAAGGGGATCTTATATATAACTTTTATATATATAGCAGAATATTGCTCAAATAAGTGCATTCACTATAACATAGAACGTTCAAAAATTGAAGGTACGAAACTATGCTGTAAAATGTACTTGAATTTCAAAAACTAATAATCCAAAATGTTTTTTTGAATAGCAAATTATTATTTATAATAAGTTTTTCCCCTTAGAATTAATAGTTAACAATTTCTTTGCACTCAAAAATTTCAAATTTCAGAACAATTCAACATTAGGTACACAATTTGATAGTTCACGAAAATTTGCTTGTACAATCATATTGCGTGACTGGAACTTTTAGCATGGAACATGCTTTAGCCTTGAGCTAACTGCCTGAAAACGTTACGCGGAAGTGTCACGAAATTTTCTTATGATTTTCACGTACAACCCAACCGATGCTGTTTTTTCTGAAATACTTAACAAGATTCCGCCATTTTTCGTTAATTTTAAATTTAACTCTTGCAGGAACCGGTTCGGCTCTATCAAAAAACAAAATCCTTCAAGAAGAAGTCAAAAGAATATACCAGCTTCCCGTTGTGTTTGATTCGAAAAGCGACGCAGCCCTCGGAGCCGCCCTAGCTGCAAGCAAGTACATGAACAAGGTTTCTTAAAAAGAAACTCAATTACCTCTTTGTGAGACACGCTCTGCCCTGCTTATCATTCGGGCTACAATCGTCAACTTTTTTCCGTTTTTATAACTAAAGCTGCCTTCACGAATGCATTGCAGATTTCTTTGGGAAATACTCTCAAAGTTGACTTTTTCCACTCATGTTCCTTCACTAGACTATGAACAAAATATAATTTATGGCTCATCTATCTAGTGTTAAGGGTATTCATGGTCTTAACGAAAATGTTTTGAATCGAAAACTTTGTTATGCTAAACTTCGTAAAATAGCACCAGAAGATTTTTGTGATAATAGGCGTGTAAAAGAAGAAGTTGAATTCCTGTGAGGCACGTAAAAAGTGTACAACAACTCCAGTAGATTTATTCCAGTATTTTCAGTTGATCTGCTGTATTTTGAACCCTTCACAGTTTTTTCCCAGTTCTACGGTATTTTGTAAATTTTCTACAGTTTTTTGGAATGAAAAGGAAAAATTGAAAAAAAAAAAAAAAAATTGAAAAAAAAAAATGAACATCGTAACAAAAATCTCACCTTTTCTTGTATTTTAAGTACCTACTCAAGTAGTAGTTCACAGGATTAACGGGAGGCGAGGGGGTGGGGGGGGCCAAGAAATTCGATTTTGGGGTGAATACATTTTCTAAAACTACATCATTTTCTGAACAAAATGAATATATTTTCAAAATTTTACAAACATGAAAGCGTACCGTAATAACCCATTGAAGTACAGTCTCACGTACAGCTTACAGTCAGCTTTATCAAAATAAAGCTAATGTAAGATGAGGTTATCTTATTCTTCTTCTACTTGTGTTGTTCATTTTTATTTGTCCTACCCTGCGTCAGTGTCAGACAGTGTTTCAATAGTTTCTTGAGAGAGAAGTAGAAGTTTCCACCAAACGAAACGAGCAAGTGCTTCGGCCGGAGTCGCGAGAGCCGACTTTTTTTCAATCGCGTTTTTTCTCGAAACGACGTTTTCCGCTCTTCGGGAACATTTTTTGACCGGCCTGTTTGTCGTATCGGATCCATTTTTTTTCTTCTAAATTACCGTGAGAAGTGTGGGAATTGAATGACTGAAAAAAACATGATTCCAAAAATACTGGAAATTTCCTGGGGGCATGCGCTGGTGGATGAAGGAACGACATGATAAAACCTCCAATTTTGCCAACTCATGTAGTTGTATACAAGTAGTATCATGTAGTATCGTATACAAGAAAATTCTCCAATCAATCGAAAGATGACAACATGAAGAGTGAATTTTAAAAAAAATCAGCTCAATTGAACGAAAAATGAGGGCAGGGCAAGTTCCTGAAGTACCCCCTTTTTTACGTTATATTGGTATTACCCCCATGCCTCCCGTTAAGGGGCAGTTCATCAATCTCAGATAAAGCCCAGGCAAAGTCTACGTAACTAACGGTCTCGTTGGCTGTTTATCAACTCACATTTACCTGCAAGATACCGCTATCTGCTTGGTATCCTGTAACAGAGTTACCTCCTGAGAGGCCCATCAAGCTCCCGTCAGAGCACCAGAGATAGCGCTGTCAGCGTCCCGTTGATGAATCAATGGGAGCTACGCGCTGTTCCGATCATTTTTGGCAGCTGGTTTGGCGTTGGATGGATTCCAGGTGACTGGAATATCAACCTTCCCCGAACATGGCTCATTAAAAGCTATTAGTAGGGGTGGTATCTCTCTGACGGGATGCCTGTTACCTCCTCTACCTGATTTATGAGGATTTAGGCCCCCATTGCACCTCTGGGGGGGGGGGGGGGGCACCTAAATTCCTTATAGTACCTACTCAAGTAGTAGTTCACAGGATTAAGGGGCAGTTCATCAATCTCAGATAAAGCTCAGGCAAACTCTACATAACTAACTTTCTCGTTGGCTGTTTATCAACTCACATTTACCTGCAAGGTACAGCTATCTGCTTGGTACCCTTACCTGAGACTCAGCTCCCTCAGTTAGCAATTTATCCGGTGGGATATATTTATTTTGTAGAGAGGTTATAACGTGTTTAAGGATTGACGTACGAGAATGTACAGTAATTTAGAAGAGATTGGTATGGTAATGGATGACCATGAATTAGCAACCCTGTGACCTTCGTCGTTAAGCAGCCCCTCAGCTACCCTTAACATATCGTATCATCGTCAAGTTAGGGCGGTTGTTTTCGAAGTTTAGCACAATTCACGCGTTACGACGTCGAAAACTGACCATGAATACCCTTTTTTGTCTATCTATGACTTTCTTGCGTTATAACCAGAGACCACAATATGTAGTTATTACTAGTCGAATAATGCAAAGTTACCGTAAACTATGTCAAAATTGCATTTATTTAGGTCAAATATGGCATTTATGGCTTCCTCTTCCTTAACACCCTCCTTCAGAAGGAAAAATAATGGTGCACTTGAAATACAATAATAATGACTGAATTTACGTATTAAGAAAAACTCTAAAATTTGACTATTTTTCATTCGTTCCTTTCAGTAGAAGAAAATAATAAAATGATAGAATAATAATAAAAATAATAAAGTTTATTGTTTTCCTTTCAAGTTCCTTCATGAGATTATGATAAAATAGAACCTCCGCCATCAATTCCTACAGATTCCAGCACCTGTGTTTTATTTTATGCTACGAATTCCGCTCTTCCGATACGTCTTCCCGATCCGTTCTATTTTACCTTTAATAATCAGCTGCGAAATTAAGTAATTTCATTTGCCACAAAACACGTAGAGCAAAGACAAAAGGCAATACCTGCTTCCTTCCACTGAGAAACTGTCAAAAAGAAAGAATACAAACGCTCTAGCTCACTCAAAAAATTTTTTATTTCAATAAAATTCACAGGGTGGGTACTTCAGGTATATAATTATTTTTCCACGAAGTCGCCGTCTAATTCCAAACCTTTTTTATACCGAGAAATGAGCTTCACAATTCCTGCATTGTAGTCCTCTCCCGCCACCTCTTCAAGCCAAACGGTAACGTCATTCTTGAGGTCCTCGTCATTGGAATAGTGTTTTCCCCCCAAAAATTTCTTCAGTTGGCCAAACAGATGAAAGTCACAAGGAACAAGGTCTGGGCTGTGCGGGGAGTGGGAGAAAATATCCCACCCAATTAACACCAAGAGAGACTGCGTTTTTCCGGCAGAGTGAAGGGTGGCATTGTCGTGCAAAAGAGTGACTCCCTTCGACAAAATGCCACGCCGTTTGTTCTGAATTGCACGACGCAATTTTTTCTAAGTTTCACAATACGCATTGGCGTTGATTGTGGTCCCCTGGTGATGAATTTCACCTTTAGCAAAAAGAAAACGAATCACTTCGCGCACACAGCATCGGGCAGGCAAGGCGATGGAGGTGGCGGGGACGTTCACAGAAGCGCACATTTCAAAAAGCTCTCAATGACAAACTAAGGGTCGCACTGAAACGCGGGACCTCTTGTTTTGTTCTGAATGATCCCGTCCAACAAGCAGGGGTGCCACATTTGAAAACAAAAATTTCCCTGCTGCGCAAAATGTCTTGTATTCTTACTTTTTGATCGTCCCTCGTGAGTAATCTTTTGGCATTTTATGGCTTGGAATAGCTACGCCAGCCTTCCTACACTTTCCAATACCTCCTCATGTGCTGTCCGTGATATCCAAACCCTCGACATCCACATTTCGAATGTTCCAAGTCGATTCTTCGACCTAATTCATTACTAAATCTAATTATGGCTAATAAATTCATTACGGCTGTCGACCCAGTTTCTTTTTTCCAGATATGGCAATAATATGTGGTTCACTCAACAATTTGCAAAACAGGCACTTGTATTGCGGCATGGCAATGTGGCATTGAAACTTCTCTGGTTATAACTAAAGCTGCTTTCACAAAGCACACAATCCGTGATTTCTATGGAAAATATTAAAGTTGATTATTTTCCTTTCAAGTTCCTTCAAGAGATCATATACATCTTCCCAGATAAGCAATGTTCCTGCATTTTATGGCATGGAATAGCTACGTCAGCCCTCCTACACTTTCCAATACCTCCTCATGTGCTGTCCATGATATCCAAAGCCTCCAAACCCACATTTCGTATGCTCCAAGGCGATTCATCAACCTAATTCATTATTACTTAATCTAGTTATGGATAATTAATTCATTACGGCTGTAGACCCAGTTTTTTTCCAGATATGGCAATAATATGTGATTTGCTCAACAATTTGCAAAAAAGGAGTATTGTGCCATTGAAAGTTCTCTGGTTATAACTAAACCTGCTTTCACAAGCACGCAATCCATGATTTCTACAGATAATAATAATAATATTTATTTATTTTCCTTTCAAGTTCCTTCAGTAGATTATATAACCAATCCTTCGAAATCCCTGCACCTTTGTTTATTATAAGCGTTGTATTCCCTTCTTCCATCACATCTTCCCAATGTAGACAAATCTCATTCAATGTTTGTTGAAAACTATTTTTATCCATATATATTGCACCTATTTCTAACAAGTTAAAATCCATGGTAACTTTTAAGTTTATACCAAATTTTGTTGGCGCTAGTATTACGATCAGTGTATTGAGTTTTTAAATTGTTTGGTTTTGAAATTCATTTCTGATGTACCGTATTTTACATAAAATTAGTTTATTAATTTTTATCGAAACCAAAGATAACCTACCACCCTGTTCTTGATTCCTAAAAATACCCTAAATTTTAAATATAGAGAAGACGATTTTTTTCTCTGGTCGGAGTCCAATGTATCGGTCAATCACTCAAGCATTTATTATTGCATCGTAGCTTTAAGATTTTAAAGTCAAATTATTTTACTCGTAGCGAACGTACAAACTAAGTCTGCATTTAGAGGTGTTTTGTGCGTTTTATTTATGTGTTGCCATAGTAAGTAGGACCTTAGGAATCCTTGATTTGCTTTGAATTGAGGATTAGGAACAAAACCTGTTTTTCATTCTACGAAAATAAACTGTGATTATGAATATGATTAAATTCTTGTTAACACATAAGAGTATGATTAAAATCATAATCATAGAGTATGATTAAGAATGAATTCTTCATCACAAGAAATATGTGTGATTGATCACAGAGATCCGAGATTAGTCACAAAAATCGGTGAAATCTGTGATTAATCATTGGAAAATGATGAGAAATCACAGGAATCTGCGTTTAGTCATAGAAACGTTGAAAAAGAAAAATCCGAAAATGGTATCTATCGTTTTAGCGAATTTTTGAAGAAAATTAAGCTATTGCTCTCGCCTCAAAATTTGTAGAATGTGAATTTTGAAAAAAAATTATGCAGAAATCCGTTTCAGGCTATTCTGAATCATATTCTGAAGTTTAACGCATTTTTTTATGTATGTATGTATGTATGTATGTATGTATATATGTATTTATGTATGTATGTGTCATTCCAGACGATAACTGTCCGTAGAATTGTGCTAGAAACTTCAAACAAATTTTAAAATGTTAAGGGCACAAAACGAAAGTTCAAGTTAGTTGGCCAGCTTGATCGGATTACATCTTCGGGTTGAAATTTTCAAAAATGTAGTCAAACATTTCAAAATAGCCGGTTTTTTTGCGATTTGTCGTGCGAAATAATTTTTTCAGCATACTAACATGTGGTATATTCGGAATCAGCGTAAAATTTCCTATAAGAATATGTATCAAGGTCTCGAAAATTTCAAAGTTGAAAAATCAGTCAAAAATCGAAATAATGACGTTCGCTGGTTGTAAAAATCGGTAATATTCTTCAAAAATTCGCTCATGGGGTCATGCTGCATGACTGGACTTTTTAGTTTTAAAATTAATCAATTGCATGAAGCACTCGCAGGAAGCACTCGCGTAAATTCGGGTCAGAGGTGATGGCGAGGTGGTGGTGGTGATGGGTGGTGGGTGGGGGCAGAGGTGATGTTGCATGGACGTTAGGGTCGTACCTTGTCTGAAGGTCGACGTAAGTGTTCCTGTCTAGCCCTTTACGCTTAGCCTCGCGCATTTTTCCCTCCATAGTGGGGTGGATGAAAATCGGGATAACTGGGGACTTGACGTTCAGTAGCAAGATTGTCCCCCCACTATTGGCCCCTGGACACTGTTTTTTCTGCACAGCTTTCATCGGTTCCCTGACTGGAACGGTTCCGAAGAACGTCACCACATTTCAGTTTGTCCCCCCACTCTACCCGCTTCTTGACAATCTCTAACCGTTCTTTTCTCGTTTTTTCAATGTTTGTATTAGAGAATGGGTCCCAGCTCGGTTTTCAGGCACCCGGGATGATGATAAGCGTATACCACCAACCTACCTAATGTCTTATTTTACAAACAAGTGATAAAATCAATTCAATTCAATGATTCATTTCAAAGTTAAAAGGCCTTGCAGATGATTTCTGAACATGTAGGTAAAGATTCCCGGTCATTGCTCATGAATAACAACTATGTACGAGGGGCTCGCCAAAAGTAAGGTTCCCTACGCTAGAAAAAATAGTAGACAAATTTTTTTTTAATTTTTTATATTTTTTTCCGATTCTACAGATTGTTTTCTATTTTTCAACATAATCACCATTTCTCTCAATACATTTTTGAAAGCGTGGCACGAGTTTTTGAATGCCGTCCTGGTAGTGCTGCGTGCCCACCTTCCTCAGGTAGTTGTTGACTTCCGCCTTCAGCTCTTCGTCGTCGCGGAAGTGTTTCCCTCCCAGGTGCCCCTTCAACTTCGGGAAAAGATGAAAATCTGAGGGAGCAAGATCCGGGGAGTAGGGAGGATGTGGGAAAATGTCCCAGTTGAATTGTCCCAGCAGATCCTGAGTTTGGCGAGCCGAATGGGGGCGTGCATTATCGTGCATGAGAAGCACCCCTTTTGACAGCAAATGCGGCCTTTTGCGTTTTATGGCCGATCTCAACTTTTGTAGGACTTCACAATACCTCTGAGCATTGATTGTGTTCCCACGTTCAAGGTAGTCAACCAACAGCACACCTTTGTTGTCCCAGAAAACAGTTGCCATGATTTTTCCGGCAGACAACGCAATTTTCGCCTTTTTTGGGGCCGCCTCTCCGCTCAACTTCCACACTTTGCTTTGATTTTTTGTCTTTGTGTGATGAACCCACGTCTCATCTCCAGTAACAATTCTGTCGAAAAGAGCATCTCCCTCAGCACTGTGAAGCTCAAAAAAAGTGGTCGCAGCGACAACCCGGTTTCTTTTGTGCTCGTCGCTCAACAGCCTGGGCACCCAGCGAGCACAAACCTTGCTGTAACCAAGATTTTCTGAGACGATCCTATTGACTGACCGTACGCTCGTTCTGTCCTTGATCGAAACTGGAAGCTCTTCAAAGATTTCTTCAATCGTCAGCCGACGATCGCCTTGCAAAATTTCTTCAACAGCGTCAACAATGTCTCCTTCCCGAGCGGTAGAGGACCTCCCGGAACGCGGTTCGTCTTCAACATTTTCTCGGCCGTTCAGAAAACTTTCTCTCCATTTCCGGACTTTTTGAACACTCATGCACTTTTCACTATACACTGACGAAAGTTCCTTGTGAATTTCAGTCCCGGATTTACCTTTTAACGTGAAAAAACGAATTATTGCTCTCAGTTCAGAGGCGGACACGGATGGGGTTGCACTCGACATGTTTACAAGACTGATACGGTCGACCAGGTTATCGGATCACTTCCCTCCAAAAATCAGTGTGGCCACCACATCCTAGCGGAATATCCCGCCAAGTTTCAAATTTTTCCCGCGCTCCGAAGCCGAATTACAAAATAGGGAACCTTAATTTTGGCGAGCCCCTCGTACTTACGACTGAAAGGTTTCTTTTAATGTAGGCACCTACCTGTATTATTTCTTTTTTCGGTACCTAGGTAGATAAGTAAGGAAGGTTGGTAGTTACCAGCGTCTACTTTGAAGGGCTATTTTGATATTTTTGTGTCAATGGACCTCTCATATGATGCTTAAGTATTGTAAAGAGTGGGTAGCTGTACCTACTTCCTACCTACCGATGACTGGATGTCCTGCATACTCGTAAAGTGGTCAGTAAGTACTTCAGGGGTCGATTCAGAGCTCATTTCTGATCGAAAGTTCCTTTTAAAGATTTTTTTTTACGCTTAGTTTTTGAGCAATTCAATATTTGAGATTTTTTTCGTATTTTCGACCTTTTGTCAATTAAACGACCCTTGATTTGCAGTGTCAATTCGAATCTAAGGACACCTTGGAAAGAGCATTAAATTTTCTATCAGATAAATTCCTGAGTTTTTTTACGGTTCAAGATTTGAGACATGAAAAAGCCCTCTGAAAAGCAAATTGTACCTAATTTGGGAAACCTTGTGTTTTTTCAATCGGAAATTGAACTATGAGAACCAATATTTTTCAAGACAAGAACGGTAAAAACTGCACCGAAATGAGAGCTTACATTTCCAACGGTGTATTCAATGTTAATTTTCTAATTAGAGGAGGAAACTACTCATGTTTTAATGTTGAACAACATCGTTTTTCTCTGCACCGAAATGAGAGCTTACATTTTCAACGGTGTATTCAATGTTAATTTTCTAATTAGAGGAGGAAACTACTCATGTTTTAATGTTGAACAACATCGTTTTTCTCGAACTTGTGGGAACTGACTAAACTGAATACGAAAGCGTAATGGAAACTGATATGAAGTTTGAGCTGCTCGACATCGAGTTCAAACGGCTTCCGAAGAACTAGTTCGGAGCCGTTCCGGTCAGGGAACTGAAAGCTATGGGAGCTGTTTGGAAACAACTGCGACCAGGCGCCTATGGTGGGGGGACAATCTTGCTACTGAACGTCAAGTTAACTGGGGGCGTCTCAACAATGCCCATTACAGCAAGAAGTTGCTGTGGTAGGGCCGGAACTGTAGTAGATAGTACTTCTACAGGCGAAGGCGCGGTTGAAAAACCGGCAAAGGCCTCGGAGGAGGCTCCTGATAGGTTCCGGGGCGTTTCATAATAATCTGCATGAAAATGCGACTTACGCTGATGTTTACCCGACCTCATTCTGTTTTGCCTGTCGCTAATCTCATCTTTGTCGGATGACTCAGTGAGGTTAGATACCGTTTTTGTGGATATCTCTTTTGTGGTAACAGTCTTTTCCGGAATTTATATCCTGAAAAGGATGAAAAGGCGGAGGAACTGGTTTTTTGCCCGAAGGTGATGTTGATCTCACAAGAACCGCAGTTTTGGAACCCGAAGCTTCCACGGAGACAGCCCCCACGCCGCGTCGGGAATCCTTATCCATGGACAAAAGATTTCCGTAGGCATTGTCGACAAAATTATTGTCAAACGGACATAAACACTTCAGAAACAACTCTTTCCAAACCGTCCGCACTCCAAATTTTTGTAAGAAAATAGTAGAAATATAAGATCTCGAAAGAACTCACGGACCCTGGTATCCTGGGATAAATCACCGGACCCAATTAGTACGGTGTTATTAACCTAAAAAAAGGCCTAACCTTGACATCCAAAGTAAAAGTTTTATTCCAACTCCAAATTGTTCTATATAACCCTCTTATTGTTTGGTGAAAAGTTACACCATTTTGAGCGTCGGGTTTGGGGGGGGGGGGGAGGAATTTGAAAAATCACTAGTTTTTTTAGTTTTTCGTAAATATTTCAAAAACTAAGCGGTTTATCCTAAAAATTGTTATATACAAAAATGTTCTACGTTAAATTTTAAATAAGAATGGTCCTTTTCATAATCACTCTAAATTGTACGGTTCAAGAGTTACAGACGGTGTAAATGTTAACTTTTTCGTAATTTTGATAATTTTTTAAAAATTATTTTTTTCGTAAAAGAATGTTGCTATTTCAGTGGCCGGTGGTATGTTAGTGATAAGCCCTTGAAGGAACGACAACCTCACCACCTTATCAAGGGGCACTCTTTTTTAAGGGAAAAGAGGCTTCCACAGGCCTAGGCCATATAAACCTGTGGTACGGAGAAACCCACCCTGAACTTTCTACGAACATTGCAACATAAATTCACTTCTTAAGGGCCTTCCTAAGTCATAGGGTAAAATTGTATCTCCTTTGAGACCCGTTTTCTCAGCAACTATATGACCTAGAATCGTAATTTTTTTTTTTTTCGTTTCCTAAATCTAGATCTGCTGTGTTTACTGAGTTTTTTTTCATATATATACAATAATAAGTTATATTTTTTATCCTCATTTGCCCAAACCCTTATTTTGTGTTTCAGTTTTCCCGCCATTTATACCACTAACACAATTTTTAGGACGATGAAAAAAACTCAGTGTAGAATTTAGCTATTTGCCAACAAAACAAAACAAAAAGCAGCTCGATCGGTTCGGTAGTTTCGGAGAATTAGGGACGAACGTGTATAAAAACGTAGTTTCGAGAAAACGGGGGAAAACTTCGGGGGCGTGGAACTGCGTTGTCCGCGTGCTTCTTGCTCTACTCCCACTGACGGCTTCACTTTCACAATGAAGAAAAAATATCCATCCACATTGTAATAACTGAAGTTATTACATCTCTAGTCCGTTATTGTCAATTCATGGAACTGTCATGGATGCTATGTACTCCTACTATCCTAAAAACAACAACAATTGAAGAATTCACATGGATGGTTATCTTTTTGGTCTGAACGTTGTTTTGCTTCTTTCTCAGCCTTTCATTTCATCTCATTGCTTTCTTCCAATCGAATTGAGTTTAATAAAATAATGCCCAAAAGTAGTCGTGTTTTCTAAAACCGAAAAGGGAAAGGTGGGCGGAGAAAAGTGAATGTGGAAGGCAGAAGAAGAATCACTAACGCTTCTACATTTTTTTCCAATTTCGTTTATACATACGTAAATTTTTTATGTAAATATATTTATGTACCTATCTATGGTTCATGTTCATTACAGTTCACTCATTATTTACACATCGAAAGTTGTAATCCCAAGCAAAAGCTCGGAAGAATAGAGTAGAGCAGGGCGTTTGAAAAGGTGCTTCTAGAGGAGCGCTCGAGTGAAATGCTCAACTTTGAGAGCTGTTTACAGTAATTATATAGTGCCAAACCACCAACATATTGGTATCAAACGATTCAGCATTGAATAAAGAATTTTTAGAGCTAATAAAAAAAAAATTTTTTTTTTTTTTCATTTTTCGACTTAGGAAGGCCCTTAAGCATAAATATCTTTCAAATTTGGAATGTTCAATGTCTTTATTAACTTCACTCATCCTCCAGCACATTATCCTCCTCCTCTAGCTCGTTGTCTAAGATGTTATTATTGTCCATGTTATCACATGCTTGGCCTGAGCAATTGCTGCATATGCTAGTGCAGTTTAGTCCACTCCTTCTGCATTCACAATTACGAACGCATTCATCTTTGCAAGTACACATTATGAGGGACAGTAATTCCTGGGGGGCTGCAGGACGTGCTGTTGTAATTGGTGTCAGGTGGTCGCCAATCTTCTTCCAACCCCACTCGAGTGGATCCTTATCTTCATTCAGCCACTGTTGTACCTGGTGGTAGGTCCTAACTGGTGATGACACGGACTTCTGGTCTTCAACAACCCCAAAGCCGACCCCAGTGCAGTGGCTGATGCAGGACATTACTTCCTACTTGCAATGTTTGGAGCCAAGAACACTGAAGATCTAGATTGTCTCCGCTACCAGTCCTACTTGAAAACGATTGCAAAGCAGCCTATACATGCATTACTGAAGTTGGATGCACTACCCCCCACTTCAGGAGCGTCCAGACAGCATTCATTTAGGACCTACCACCAGGTACAACAGTGGCTGAATGAAGATAAGGATCCACTCGAGTGGGGTTGGAAGAAGATTGGCGATCACCTGACACCAATTACAACAGCACGTCCTGCAGCCCCCCAGGAATTACTGTCCCTTATAATGTGTACTTGCAAAGATGAATGCGTTCGTAATTGTGAATGCAGAAGGAGTGGTCTAAACTGCACTAGCATATGCAGCAATTGCTCAGGCCAAGCATGTGATAACATGGACAATAATAACATCTTAGACGACGAGCTAGAGGAGGAGGATAATGTGCTGGAGGATGAGTGAAGTTAATAAAGACATTGAACATTCCAAATTTGAAAGATATTTATGCTTAAGAAGTGAATTTATGTTGCAATGTTCGTAGAAAGTTCAGGGTGGGTTTCTCCGTACCACAGGTTTATATGGCCTAGGCCTGTGGAAGCCTCTTTTCCCTTAAAAAAGAGTGCCCCTTGATAAGGTGGTGAGGTTGTCGTTCCTTCAAGGGCTTATCACTAACATACCACCGGCCACTGAAATAGCAACATTCTTTTACGAAAAAAATAATTTTTAAAAAATTATCAAAATTACGAAAAAGTTAACATTTACACCGTCTGTAACTCTTGAACCGTACAATTTAGAGTGATTATGAAAAGGACCATTCTTATTTAAAATTTAACGTAGAACATTTTTGTATATAACAATTTTTAGGATAAACCGCTTAGTTTTTGAAATATTTACGAAAAACTAAAAAAACTAGTGATTTTTCAAATTCCTCCCCCCTCCCCCCCAAACCCGACGCTCAAAATGGTGTAACTTTTTACCAAACAATAAGAGGGTTATATAGAACAATTTGGAGTTGGAATAAAACTTTTACTTTGGATGTTGAGGTTTAGGTCTAATTACACCGTACTAAATGATTAATGTCAAACTCTGTGATTATTTACGGATTTCTGTGATTAGTCATGTATTTCCTGTGATTAAGAATGTATTCTTAATCATACTCTGTGATTATGATTTTAATCATACTCTTATGTGTGAATACGAATTTAATCTTATTCATAACCACAGAAGCATATTCCTGTGATTTAAAATCTTAGGGCCACTTTCACCAACAACATAAACGAGTTTAAGTTAGAAAAGATTAACAAATAATCGAGATTCCAGCTAATCGTCTTTCACCAAACCACTTTACGAGTTTAAACTCCTAACGAGGTGGCTTGAGGTTAATCTCCCAATCTCGGCCAGTTAACTCTTGCCAATCTCAGATTAGTGATAAAAATGATATCGAGCAAAATGGCCGCGCACCAACAGCTGATTCCTCATACCTCTACAGTTTGGTTCAGTTTATTATTATAGTTTATATATAGTTTATTGTTATTCAAGTTTTTGATGATGAATTCACGCGATTTATCGCTCGGATTAATTTGATTCCTCGGATGAGGACGATGTCCTGCAAAGACGCCCAAGGACGATCCGACGGCGCATTCCACATTTTGACGGGTTGGACGACGTCGAATTTCGGCGGAGATTCCGGCTCCCAAAACCGACAGTTTTGAAAGTCCTCGAGCTTATCGACACTCACCTGGAGTTCCCTTCGAACAGGTATAAGTTGGAAAAAGGCTTTTATACCATCAAATCGATGAATTATAATACGAAATTGATGTAGGATGGTAGGAAAATAAAGTATAATCGATGATGATAGCACGTTATAATACGATGTTGAATTGCTATCCCTTGTACAGTATGTACCTACCTACCTATACCACATAAAATAACTTATGTACATTTAAATAAGGTGATCAACCGTCCTGCTTCCGTCAAATGATGTGTCACACTTTCTTTGTTGGAAGTCAACGAAAAGTTGCGAGTAGATAGTAACTAGGTAACTAGATAAAAACGGCGCGGGTAAAAACGGGTCGTGGTTGTGATTCACTGCTTTATTGTCTTGATATGTCGGACACATGGCGGGTTTTCTAACTGTCGTTTTAAATTGTCCAATTTTTCATTGGACAGTTTCCAGAATCTCCGTTAGGGAAACTCGATTATTCCAATCTTGGTTTAAACGAATTTTGGGTTGGTGAAAGACGCCAAGGTTTGATCCTCGAGATTATATTTAATCGAGTTTGGCCAATCTCGGATTTATAAGTTGTTGGTGAAAGTGGCCCTTAATCATGTTCATGAGTAAAAGATTTTCCACAACTTTGGTTTAATAAATGATTTGAAGGAGGTAGGGAAACTAAGGCCTTGTGTGCATTGGCGCTGGTGTACGTTGTACTCAAATCTTCCTAGTTTCACTGTACAAACTTCTTCCAGAAAGTATAAAATACTTGAAATATTTAAAATAAAACACGTATAGTGGAGGGCCCAGTGGTTGACAGGGACCCAGTGATTGACATCTCACCAAGAAGTTTTAATAATAAGGCATTTAAAAGTGTTTTACGGGCTTGATCCATTTGAATTTTGAGGCACTTTTATTCTGCTTCACCATGGCCTCCACATTTTCAAATTCGATTGTTTCCATGGTTTTTCTCAATCGATTTTTGTGTAGCTTGCATTTATGCTATCATTTTTCGGAAATAATCAAAGATAATTTGTGAAGATGCAAGTTTCAATTGCACTAGTCACCAAACTGATGCTACCCTCAGAGATTGACAGTGCTGTCAATATGAATCTCTATTCGTTCTTTATTTTTTATATTATATAAATACATAGCAACTCACAAGTTGCTAGTTTACCAATAGAATCGTATTGTGCCTATAGTATCAAGAAAACATTGTACCTATTTTGTGATGAAACATCCGGTGATATTTTCAACTTTGTCTTTATAAATACTCATATTAATTTCATATTTATATTAATAAAACTAAGTTAAAATGCTCAATTTATTTGTAAAATGCTGAAATAAATTTTTTTTGTTGATTCAAGGAATCATTTATTGCAGAATAACTGCTGTGTCAATCATAGGGTGTCAATCACAGGTACAACCAAAAATTTGGCTTTCAAATACTGGGTCAAAAAATTGATTTCGATAAAACGAATGATGTTTTGTGGCTTCAATTAGTGATTTTTTCAATACCGAGAAGTTTAAGGACATCCTGAGGCAGCAATAGATGTAAGCTTCAAGTTTGAACAAACGAAAAAACATGACTTAATTGCTTTCAAAGTCAAAATGCCTCTTAAGGTGTCAAACACTGCCCCCCACCACCCTATTCCAACTCAAATCATTAACTAAACTTTAACTAATTTGTTTGGTTTCTTATTAACACTTAAAAACGCCTAATTGCTTATAGCTATACTGCCTTAATATCCATCCGTGCTACCAAACAGCATGGATCATTACAGAGACACTTTGTATCCACCGAAAAACTTTGTATTGGCTAAACATTATCTAATATCGTGGGCACAAAGCCAAAACCACTAATCTGCAAAATTGTAGTTTTGAGAAAAATGGCTTCAAAGCTTTGGAGGTCTGCAAAAAATATCCTTTTTCTTTAATAACGAAGAAATGCTTCAGTGCCAACTCGTTATGCCAACTCCAAACGTGTTTACAGATCTGCACTCAAAATCTTGGTTTAAGTGCAGATTTGTAGTTTTGCATTGAGATGTCTTCACTGTTTCACAAAACGCACAATGCTACATTGCTATACAATGCTAAAACCGCGAAAGTTTAGTGAAAGTACCGTGATACGTGGTTTTGGCATTGCAAGATTTGGAAATTTTGTAAATTCATCCACAGTTTAGGCTGCTAGGCTGGAGGATTGGAGTTCACGCAGTGAATAGAGGGTCCAAAACAAATTAATGACGCGTTAAAGTGAAAATGTCCAAAAATGCAGATTCGCGGTTTTGGCTTTATGCCGACGATATGATTTCATTTCGGTCCATCGACTCCACTCATGCTGTTTTGTAGAATGGGGGAATGGTATTTCCTAGGAAGAAGATTGTTCCATGATTATTTCATAGTTTTTGGAAGACATTTGAACTGTGAATGTAGGTTGAGTTCAGTGACACCCCTTGCCAAAGACTGACCAAATACACTAGAAGCCACCACAAACCCTATAGGCCAGGCACACAACTGGGATACTGCTAAATTAAAAGATCGAAATCGATCAAGTTCAATTTAGTATGGTTGCTTTATTCATTTATTGGGTTCCTTTTCAATTCCTACGCCATGACAAATACCTTGATTGTTTAACGAAAAATCATTTGAGAAGTAAATTATTTCAATTAAGTCAAAATGTATAAACTGCCTACAGTTGTATAGTCAGTAAGTGCCACTGTAAAAGTTGTTACCTCTACCTCCAATATTGATATTTTTCTATTCCGATTCTCGGTTCATTG
Organism: Adelphocoris suturalis; assembly: GCA_030762985.1. Taxonomy (NCBI): domain Eukaryota; kingdom Metazoa; phylum Arthropoda; class Insecta; order Hemiptera; family Miridae; genus Adelphocoris; species Adelphocoris suturalis. The sequence goes on along the minus strand of JAUMHS010000014.1, from coordinate 7,294,238 downwards.
TAAATTAATTAATTGTTTGGTTCATTAAGGTCCACTTTCACCAAACACTTGAACGCGTTTAATTTTGACAAGATTTTAGATGGAGATTACAGCTAAACGTCTTTCACCGAAGCGTTGTAAGAGTTTGAACTCCTATTTGAGCTTAAACTCCCTAAATCCAGCCAGTTACACTTGCTAATCTCCATTAGCTGTGATTAAAATGATACCGATCAATATGGCCACATACCGACAGCCGTTTGTGTGATTTACAGTTTTGATTTACAGTGAATTCACGCGATTTGGAACTTGGATTTATATTTGATTTAACGGGTGAGGTCAATGTCCCTCAAGGACTCCCGAGGAAGATGCGATGGCGGGTTCCACACTTCCCGAGTCGAAATTAATATAAGCTTCGTTCTCAGTGCGTGTTCTGACAGTTCTCAAACTCATCAGAACTGGTACGGAAAATCCCAAGGCGTTCCGGAATTGTGGAACCGCGTTCTGCACTGGAAACGATTTCAGAACTTGGAAGTGGAATAACCTGTGTTGTTGTTTGTAACCTCACTCAAACCGTGTTACCTTCTGCAACGTGTTTCATGTGCGTGCTGCTGGTGCTCCTTTTCTGAATATTTTTAGTGCCCGTGAAGCAATAACATTACTTATTACCCCACGGCAATAAAAAAAATTCTTCTACAATGACCAGAAATATTCTTTTTCTTCGGCGGCAACCAAAGCCAAACAGAGCGTATTGTTTACCCCACGAGCTCCGAAAAATTGTGAAATGCGCTTGCGTTATCTAAGTCCTTGCGTTCGAGCTCTGACAGTTCCGAAAAAAATTGGGGACTGTCAGAACCTTTTGGAACTGGGTTTGCAAAACACTACGAACGCAGAACTCAGTGATGTCGGTGTTCCGGAACTGGGCGTTCTGGCACTGCGAATGGCAAAACTTGACTGTGCTTGCCCAGAACCGTTCCGAACTGGCAGTACACACACTGAGAACGAAGCTATTGAAACCCGTTGTCGACCGATTCCTCAAAGTGCAGAATTCGCCGTCAGATCTTCCGCAGGCATTTTCGAGGGACATTCAACGAATCAAATGTAAATCCAAGTGTCAAATTGCATGAATTCTTTGTAAATCAAGACTGTGAATCAAACAATCAGCTATTCGTATGCGGCCATATTGTTTGATATCATTGTTATCACAGCTAATGGAGATTAGCAAGAGTAACTGGCTGGATTTTGGGAGATTAAGCTCACTTGCGTCTCTGCGGAACTCAAATGTAGATGATCCCCCCTCTTCTTTTCTGCCATCGAATAGCCTTTCTCGATAGTATTTATTCAGCCTCCCAACACATCGATTTGCCCATTTTGAAATCAACCAACCTTCTGAGCGCCAAAATTGAAAAAGTTCCAGTCAATCTCTTAGTAAAAATTCAGATTAGTTGGACATGCAGGTCAAAATGACGTTTTAAAAGTGTGTTTCGGGAGTTGTATGTACAAGCAAAAAAAAAGAATTTGACCTCCGTGGATTCGAATCCGGGTCCATCACCTCACCAGACCGCCTTCCTAACCAAAGGCCCATAGCATCCCATTAGGAGTGAAGGAACAATCAGTACTTCGCTACTCAGTAGGGAATGCTTTTGAGGGAGGCCGCCAGAGTGCTCTGAAACGGCTCCTATCACTTGCATCTGAATGCATGTTATAGGAGGCCGAATCGATACTATCGAGACTATTCAGTGGGGGATCTCTACACTTGAGTTCCGCAGAGACGCAGTTGATTAAGCTCAAGCCGCCTCAGTAGGGGTTTAAACTCGTACATCGCTCTGGTGAAAGACGTTGAGCTTCATTCTTCGTTAATTTCCATTGTTTTAAAAATTAAACTGGTTTAAGTTGTTGGTGAAAGTGGGGGTAAGTTGTTAAGTGTATATCCACAACTGTGTGGTCCATTAAGTAAGGTGGTACGAGTATATTATTCAATCGTATTATTTATTGACATTACCATTTATGATAGTCAAAGCACCAATGCACAATAAAATTTAGTAACTTGAAGACAATAAAATTTGTTTTCCATGATGCATGATCGATTAGATTTTAGGATGTGAAAATCACTGCGTGTTGCACTTGGAAATTATTAGTTACTATGTGTTAATTTATGTAATTAATTTGTATTCGTGTAGTCATTATAATATAACAATGAAGAATTGTTATTTGAGTAGAAATGTTTGTATAAGTTGGCAGGAAATGAAATATCCGATTCTAGCGCTCATTTCAACAGAAAGTGCGTCTGAACATTTACGACAATGCAGTCAAAACATACACATGCTCATACCTGCGCATTGGCGCACAGCGGGGTTGATAAAAGTTCCAGGCCTGCAGCATGGCCATATATGAGCGAAAAAAATTTTTTTTAATTTCATCATGGGAAAAAATCAAGGGTAAATGACGGGGTAATACTGATAAATTGTGGTGTTTCAACAATTCTCCTCCGATTTTCGTGATTTTTTTTTTCAACTTTGAATTCGGTCTATTTTTGAATTGCATATGAGGAATTTCAAATTTAATTATGAAAGGGAGTGAATGGAGGAGGTGACAGTAATAAATCATGATGTTTAAACTAATACCGTCAGATTCTTTTTTGTTCGACCAGGAATTTGGTCTAGTTTTGGAAATTATGTCAGAAGTTTCCAATTTCATACTTATGGTAGGAATTCGCTAACGATAAAAGGAGTTAATGGGGGGGGAGTCCGATAAATCATAATATTTTTACTCCCACCAAAATTATATTAAATCCATCCATAGGGACGTCCCTGTAATGCATGCATTACTTTTCAGTATGTTTGAAAAGTGTGTCGGCCTCACTTCTTATTGGGAATGAGCTCTAGATTTTGATGGATTTCGGATAGTATTTAATTCTGGCACTCACTGTGTATCGACGCAGGACCTGTAGGTGTGGCACTTCTGAAATTTGGGTGGAACCATCCTTGGTGGAAAAATCACCTGTCAGCAACACATGGTTGCTTCAGTACACCATAGAAGATAGCCAAATTTACATCAGAAGTGCTATACTAGTTCTTAAGGCCATATCACACTTGCATTTTTTCAGCTTGTTTCCAAGGTCAGCTTTTTTTACCATTGCGCATCTGGCGGAGCATTTTTAAACTCACTTGGGAAAATCGGAACATGTTCTAATTTTTACCTCAACGCGAAAAATGCTAAAATGTAACCCTTGGGAAGGTAGCAGTTCAATGGAAAACCCCTCGGAGCCCTAACCTGACAGACTTGATAAAACTGCATTCCGCCAGAATGCGCTGTTTCTGCACTTATTCTTCTTCAATATTCACAGCTGACCTTGGAAAAAGCACTTTGCCTCCTTCACGTTCGAGCATAAAAAATGCAAGAAAAAGCTGAAAAATGCAAGTGTGATGCGGTCTTTACACATCAATATAACCTATATGACAAAATGGAAAAATAACTACTGGGTTTTTAAATTGAAAATACAATTAATTTTTCAGCTGTTCAATAATTGGTAAGTGGCCTCAGATCAAAGACTGACACTATTTTGCAAAAAGAACCAGGAATGCAGTGCCCCAGATTGTCACTGTCCTACATCTGTATAAAATTTGAGACGAGCTTAGACCAGTTACACAAATCAGTTATTCGCTTAGATCAGTAGTCTGGATGATGGTTACGCTCGCATCTCAAAAAGACATAACATCAAGGAGTCAATTCATTAGTAAACACTCAGATTAGTTGAACACTGCCAAAGGACACTTTTTTGAAAAACGAACCAGGATTGCAGTGCTCCAGATTGTCACTGTCCCATATCTGTATACAGTTTGAGACGAGCTTAGACCAGTTACACAAATCAGTTATTCGCTTAGATCAGTAGTCTGGATGATGGCTACGCTCGCATCTCAAAAATACGCAACATCAAGGAGTCAATCCATTAGCAAACGCTCAGATTAGTTGAACACAGCCAAAGACGGACACTGTTTTGCAAAACGAATCACGATTGCAGTATGTGTCCCAGATTATCACTGTCCCATATCTGTGTAAAATTTGAGACTTTGCTAAGACCAGTTACACGAATCAGTTCTTTGCTTAGATCAGTATTCTGGATGATGACCACGCTCGCATCTCAAAAATACATAACATCAAGGAATCAATCCCTTAGTAAAAGCTCAGAGTTGAACACAGCCCCTCCAAAGCTTGCTGACACATCTCATACTAGAACCCCTTCAACTTCGAAGTAAATTTTTTACGCTCTTGCATTCACCTTTGATGCAAAACTTATTCCTCCACTGAAAAGAAACAGCTTGAAATATCCATCAAGAATCCACTGCAAAATCATTTTGAATTTTTCGCAGATGCCTTGGATCTGTGTCCACTTATACAAATATCCACTTTTTTGTACTGTACTGTACTGAACCTCTTTAAATTTCTATAGGTCCACAAATTTATGACGTTGACCTGAGAAATAAATATTATCACTGTTATTCCTTTGTTTGCATCGTGAAATGCGTCATTATTAATTATAACACCAAACACAAACATCGAAAACTTTGTTAAAATTTAACGTTAAATGTAGTAGAGTTTTTTTTTAGTGATATTATTACTGCAATATTTTATTGGTGATTATAGAACGATGAATGTACAAATGAGAAGTGATATTAATGTGCATCATATATATGTCAATGCGTTCTGCTTTTATATAACGTACTGAGCAAAATGAATTATAGTACAATTTCACGCAACTGTCTTTTTGTGTGTGGAAGTTTCCCAGGATCCCAGATTTTGTGTATTATGACGAATTTAATAGGAAAGAGCACAGCTCCGTTTACCCCTAAAGAAGGAGAAGAAGAAGAAAGAGTTTTTACTGTGGTAACGAATAGAATGCACTACAATCGTCAATAAACTTACATCTAAGTAATACAAATATATATAAACTTTAAAAAAATAATAACATTTATACAGGTTTAGAGCTTAAATCGCTACATTTTATTTCAAAAAACTCTTCAATAGAAAAACATGCCTTTCTTTGTAAACTAACAGTGATATTTTTTGTGTACGCTTTCAATGGTAGTTCAATTACAGATGGTAAAAGCTTTATGCTCCAGTAGTTGACACTGTTTTGACTGGTTTTCAGCCGATTGAAGCTAGTCGCGAGATTGGCATTTCTGCGAGTAAAATGTGAATGGACAGAAGAATCCAATGTCTCCTTCCAAAAGAATGGAAGTCGTGTTTAGGAGTCCTTCGGCAATCGTACCTTGTGGTTTCCCCCCAGACAAGGTCCTCCTGACAGGAGACTGCACACACAGTCAATGTCCTTGACAACTGCAAAGTTCCTGTTTTGACTTATGGGTCGAGGCATGGGTTCTAGCACACATTACCAACTAAGCAGGTTGGTACCCAAGTTTATGGAAACCCTCATAACTCCAAATGCCGAAGTCCGTGGAAGGAGACTTGCCCCCGTCAGTCAACTCCCACGCACCTCTACCCCACATCTGCAAAATTGACTGCACGTTAGGGGTGATGCACTGCCCCCTCGATTCCAACCTCAACTGGGGAGCAGGCAGGTGGTGGTACCAATTACTGGAGAAAGCACCATACAGCACTTCTCCATTAAGGCCAGAACAGTCGCTAGCCTGACAGAGAAGGTGTCTCTGCACCTACCGCTTTATCCTCAACTGAGGGATCCCACAGCTCAAACATTAAGAGTGTGTGAGGATGGGAGACGGTACACGTAATGTGAATGGACATCAAAATTCTTGCTAAACTTTTGTTAGTTTTTTTGTACATGTAGTAGGAACTGCAGGATAAAAATAGAAGGCTAGGTCAATATGCCAAGCAACACATTGTGTTCCCTACATGTGTCCCTATATCCTACTCCTGCAAGGATCCTAATTACTTACCCTCCTCTGCAGTGAGAAGATTATGTTCATAGATGGAGAATGGCCCCATACCAGTAAACCGTAAGAGATAAGGCAATGGAAGCATCCGTAATAGCAAGCCTTCATTCAGAACCCTTCTTGAAACGCTCAATTTGAGGGAACGGAGTAAAAACACGTTTGAACGCAGTTTAACCCTTTCGATTCTAAGCCCGTATATATACGTTGTTCCGTGAGTGTCATTGCAGATCTAACCCCGTATATTTACGGGGTCCTCTGAAAGGTCTCACGGATCTATGCCCGTATAGTTACGGTTTTCTGTAACGCTCTTGAGGATCTATCCCCGTACATATACGTTTTTCTCAATGCCTCACCTCGCATGACGTTAAGTAGTAGGTAACAGCACCCCTCCGGTCACTAAAGAGACTGCACTAAACAAAAGAATTTAATCAGGTGAATGAACTGGAGAAATCAATTTTTGTTTGTGGATGTGGATTATTGCCATGAGCTCTTGCTTCAACGATCAACGTTCTGAGTTCAAATTTCATATCCGCTTGCGATGTGGCATTGTGTGTTGTCCCACGTTTTAAAATTTATCATACCTTGAAAAACTTTTAAAATGTATGCTTAGATTTGTTTTAAATATAACCTGAGTGAAGAAAAATTTCCAGTGCTGAATTTTTTTTGTACCTAACTACCTACCTACCAAGTAAATTTTCTCAAAAATTTTTCATTTTTTTACCCGTTCTTATGTTTATACCTAATACATTATAGATGACATAAAAAATTAAAAAATGTATAACCAACGTAAAAAAGTATTCAGTACAGCAGTGCAGACTGAGCGTCAAAGCATGCAGAACCAATAAATGACCCGCGCCCGAGAAGCCTCAGTGTTGGCGAGCCACTCATGCAAGGGTAGGATGTAGAAGCAAAAGGGTTAATGGCTAGTTTCTCGCAGTGGTCTCCCTAGTTGAGTTTTGGATCTATCGGAACGCCCAAAAACCTAACAGACTTTTAGACAGGGATTGTATAATTATGGGAGCGGTTGCTTAGAACAATCGTAGTTCTCTTATCTGTATTCAATTTGAAGTTATTGCTTTTCATCCAGGCAGAGATCCTATCCACAACTGCCGAATTCCTTTCAAGAGCAACTTGAGCAAAGGCCTACTCGGGTCAAAAATTGCGTAGGTATTTCAAAAAATCGAAAGACTGCGCTCTATGTGAACATCATACTGAGTCGGCTAACTCAATGACAGAGTTAAATCTAAAACGAGAAACTGTTAAATTATGTAAAGGGGGAGAAAAACACCAAGTAGATACCTATTTCGTACTTTTATTCATAAGAGCTAGAATATAACAAAGACAGCTGCTCTGACTTTCTGGCAATAACTTCCAGCACCCCAAAAGAGGCTGTGTACCGAATTTCAACACTCTAGTGCTATACCGGAGAGAAGTTACGTTCATTGCTCACCCAGCTGATCTTAGTAACCGCTATCACATTCAGTCATCTCTTGAGGCTGTGTACCATCTTTGTGAAATCAGATTATAAAATATAGGATGTACAGAAGAGAGGTTAGTTTTATTGCTTACATAGCTGATCTCCCAACGATTTCCAGTAGTGCCCTAGAGGCTGTGTACCAAATTTCAGTACTCCAGGACGTATTGGAGGGAACTTAGCTTTATTGGTCACACATCAGATCTGACTTCCTCGTGATCACTTCCATACTTCCTGAAGAGGCTGTGTAGAAAATGTCAGCACCCTAGGTTGTACAGGAGATTAGTTAGGTTGGTTGTCATCAAACCAACAATTCATTTTCCTGAAGACGATTTCATCAAAAAATTTTTTTTTTTTTTTTTTTTTAATCTCTTTATTAATGAATGAAATACAATACATCTTTACTGTATGCTGCTTAAGCTCAAAGCTTGTCTGCAGCGACCACACACAAAATACAATTTTTTTTTAATGTCTCATCAACCGAGATATCTTAAAACGCAAAATCATACAACACTTCTTTTACTATATCTAACAACAACTAATGAAATTAAATTAAAAACAAAATCAAAGCTAAAATTAAAATTAACCACCAATAGAAAGAAAAAGAGAGAAAAAACAACAATGCAGCCTGCTGATGAATAAAATTACTCATGCTAACCACAACTCGTTAGAAAACAAAAGGTTCGGGGACATTATTACATTTAACGTTTAACATTCAGTCATTCTTTCTTTAACAGGTGGACTCGCAGATTCTGTTTAAGTACCTTGAAGGTTTTAATTGTACCATCTTTAAAGGCGTCAGGAAGATCGTTCAACAGTTTTGGGACTAAGACCCCCTGGCAACTGTCACCATACTTATTATTAGTTCTCTCCACCTGGTACAGATTTCGCCTAACTGGATATTTATTGTACTTTACGTGTTTGTACTTATCTGAAAAGAAGTGATCCACTATAGTTACATAATCAAATAATTTTGTTACTGTGAGACAATTTAAAATTTCAAATCTTTCTTTTCTAGATATATTACCGTATCTTTTGGCTAACAGGCATTTCAAAGTCTTGGCCTGGATACCTTCAATCCTATTCAACAGATAATGGGAAGCATGACCATAAACCCTTATTCCATACCGAATATGTGACTCAAACAAAGCCTGATACACTATTTTTGCCACATCCGCTGACATGTTTAGCCTAATCAGATAAACCTGAGCTGCACAACATCGAAGTTTTTTGCACAGTTCTGTTATGTGTTCCTTCCAGCTGAATTTATTGTCCATAATCACTCCAAGATATCTAAATTTATCTACCAACTCAATGGCTATACAATGATCGTAACTACACAGTTTTAATCCATGCAGGCATTCAATTGAGTGATAACGAATTTGAAGTTGGACATCCGGTAGTGAGGGAGAATGTATACACATAAGTTTAGTTTTTCTCTGATTAACTGTCAATTTGTGATCATGAGACCATTTCAAGACATTTGTAAAATCATCTTGCAACTTTATCACAGTCTCATTGATGTTGTCTCTATTCCCAGAAATTACAAGGATCAAATCGTCAGCATACATGAAAGGAGTGCTATATTTAATCACATTAAAAATTGTATTCACATACATAATAAATAGTAATGGACCTAAAATGCTCCCTTGCGGGACTCCAGTATCCAACTCTATCCTATCACTCTTACTTGAACCGATATGGACCTCACAATGTCTATCTGAGAGAAAACCTTCAAACCAAGTCCACAGATTTCCACCTAGTCCAAAACTTCTTAACACCGTGAGTAACAAAGAGTGGTCTACAAGGTCAAAAGCGGAAGTAAAGTCAATTGCTATCACAATAACGTATTTTCCTTCATTCAAGGATCCATTGACCATATCACACAAATCCACCAATAAATCTTGAGTACCCCTTCCTTTCCGAAATCCATATTGAGAGTTACTTAATAATTCACAATGTTCGAGATAAGAATACATTTTCTCGGATATGTACTTCTCAGCAATCTTATCCAAGACGCTTAGTTTTGATATTGGACGAAAGTTATCTAACTTGTCATAACTACCACCTTTGTGAATGGGCTTAACAACTGACGTTTTGAGACCAAGTGGAATCACACCACTCACAAGACTACCATTTACTAATTTGGAGACAACTTCAAGCATGGCATTTCCTCCAGCTCTAATTTCATCCAAAGTAATTCTATCAAACCCCGCACTATTCCTTTTTAGATTCTTAACGATTCTATTTACGTCGAGGATAGTCATTTTTGGGAGGTACATTGGATGAAAACCGTGGAAATTAAGATCGTTACAAGGATTTCACATTGGCGCATAGGTATAGCAGTAGCTGTTATTGAAGCAATCATGTTGTAATTGATATTGGATGATCAAATCGTCATCCCCCAACTATCGTCCAAATTTAAAGGAAATCGAAGACTGGGGTGTTAAAAAAGGAGAATAATGGAATTTACGTTTGCGCATGCGCAGAGTGCAGTATTGATTTTGCAACAATGAAACTGATAGGGGACCGTTTACCCCACATATTCCCTGAAACTTTCATCCAAATCGGATGAAAACTGTGTAAAATAAGCTTGTTACGAGGATTTTATATTCGCGCAAGCGAGTCGTCCAGTTCCAAAAGCTTCCATGTCCTCACTACCCAATTGTGAGATATTCGTGAAAAACTGTTATGATATTTCAGAATGGAGTTTTTTAGCCAATTTTTTTTTTTTTTTTTTTTTTTTTTTTTTTTTTTTTTTTTTTCTTAAAATTACTTTTTATTTAGGATATATTTTGAAAATCCCTGATCTATACTTTTTTTTTAAAATCCAGTTGAAAGGTTGGACGTAGTGGGTTTTGGAACTGTACGGTGGACATAGTGGGTTTCGGAACAATATACTTTGGACAGACACATTTTTATTAAGTACAAATTTTTAAGTAAATAAGAATAGGTACACATTAGGTATTACAAATTTTCCAAATAAAGTAACTACAATATTTCCAAGTAAGTATAAGTACTAGCAAAAAAATGGTAAAATGAAAAAAAAAAAACAAGCGTGATGACAGTTTAACACACTTACGAATCTATCAAGCTTTAAGAAAGTTCTTATTTTTTACAGACTTCATTTAAAATTTTCAGCGATTTTTATTATCTCATGAGCATTGTCCTGAAAGTATGTGACTTACCCCCCTTCTTGGTCTACGATAACCACTTCGCCGTCTGTCATGTCTGTGGTGAATTAATCACCAGGGGCTTTCCACACCACTATGTCATCATCTTCAGAATCTTCTTCTTGGACATGAGAAGATTCCTCTTCCTTAATCGAATTATTTGCTGGTTCAAGGATTAAGGTTTTTTGTAATATTTGAGCCTTTCATCTGTAACCCAATTATCTCCGAAATGTTTTTTCAATAGATCTTTGACGTCTTGCAGTTTTTTTTCATTGACAGGTTTACCCTTGGGAATGGTATCTATACCAAGGTTTTTGGTCAGCGTTTTCCCTCTTTTTAATATTGATTTTCCTGCGCCAATGTCTGATCGATAAGCAGGCTCCCCCTTACCAAGGGGATTTTGTTCTTCCCGGACAAAGTAACAATAATTCTTTTGCACTCATTAAATTTGAAGTGCCACTCAGTAGTTTTTTTGAAAAAATCAGCAGCCTTCTTTTTGAAACCATAAACTACGCAATCGTCTCCCAATTTGGACACTGAAGCTTGCCTCGAAATCACCTCTACATATTCTTCAGGTGTGCTAACACAACAACAACAATGCTACCAACAAAATATATCTCGTGTTATTAGCCTTGCCTCCAGTGTTGAAAAGATTACTAAGGTCCGAAAAAACTAATAAAAAACTGAAAGAAAAGAACACTGAAGAGAACTGTGGACAAAGTGGGTTTTGAAACACAATGACAATGAAGGGTGCATAACAGTGTGGGACAAAGTGGGTTTTGAAACAGGAGAAATGAGATGGACATGGCGGCTTTTGGAACCCAATACCCATTGAACATAGTGGGTTTTGGAAAGCAACACAGGGTCATTTCAGGGTCTTCAGGGTCATTTTGGGAGGGATATGGTGGATTTAGAAAGAAAAAAACTTCACCATTCGATTCGTCACCTGCGATTTAATTAAAATCGATAGTTATCTCGAATCGTTAGAAAATTGGACAAAGTGGCTTTTGGAACTGGACGACTCAAGCGCAATAGCTATTAATGATACAATCATGTTGAAATTGATATGAGATGATCAAATCGTCATCCTCCAACTATCATCAAAATTTAAGTGAAATTGGACAACTAGAGAACAAAATTGAAATTTTGGAACAAAATGGAATTTACCTTTACGCATGTGTAGAATAAAGTAGGATTGATTTGGCAACAATGAAACTGACAGGGGGACTTCTACACCCTTGCCCGCACATTTCCAGAAAATTTCATCTAAATGGGATGAAAACTGTGGAAAATAAGCTTGTTACAAGGATTTGTGGAATCTGGACAAACACGAAACCAAATTTGTTCAGAATGGTCTGAAACGTAAAATGCGAGTGGAAATTTTGATTTTGGAGAACAACAATTTTTTTTTTCCCCCCGAAAGTGAAATCAATGCTTCCAATATTAATGCCCTCTTCACCGTAATGTGTTGGTTCTACCTTTCCTTCAAAAGGTTCTCTATGATCCTCTAACGAAATGTTATTAAAAAGGCCTTCTGTCCTTAAATTGGTTTTTTAAATTAATTAATTGGATTTTAATTTAAAATTAATTTAATTTTAATTAATTAAAAACCTATTTAAGGGCAGAAGGTCTTTTTCATAAAGCTTGTTATAATTCAATCGCAAGGTATGCGTACAATGTGAGTCGCTTTGAACATGTATCACCATACGCTGAGGCTCTACTTGGATGTTCTTTGAGGAATCATTTCTAAATAAGGTAGTGTGTATTTATTTTCAAGCTATTACATGGGGACACACCCAGTCCCGAGTACCTTTGGGCGCTCGGTGCGGCTTCACGCCTTAAATGTGGTGCCCCACATGTCCAACTCTATGGTTCATTCTCTGAGGATTTCAGGCTCAAGAGTATGGAATTCCTACCCCTGGCTTGTAGGTCAGCTACAGAGCTTTCCACCTTTCGGAATCTTATTGAGCAGCACTATGGCATCACATAGTATTAGCGATCTTCACACCCACCCAGTTGAACTTATTAGTTTTTTTTTTTACTATTATTATTTATTTATTTCATTTTTTCTTTATACGTTTTGTTCAGAAAGTTTTTTTTTTTTTATATTCATACATGTATAATTCAATTGTTTTCTGTATTTTTATTTTATTAGTGCATTTTAGTCTTTTAGTTTAAGGCCAAGAATGTATTTATCTAAGTTAATTTTTTTATGTTACGACTAAGAGAGCCCTTGAGGCTTATGTAACATGTGCCAATAAATAAATTCTTAAATCTGAACTGTCGGAATAAAGAAACCTCTAACGAAATTCTGGTTGCTAGAAGTTCCTAACTACGCCGCAGCGTTGCGCATGATCTCGAACAACCTCTTCTTCCATGCCTTTATTTTATACCAACCTACATGGTATTGACCTGAATCTATTTGAAACCTTCCTCCAACTGCTATCCCTCGCTTAACCTTCCCAGCCATAAATTTTTTTGCGGAAAATTTGCAATTTCTCCGGTTAATTCAATGGTGTAAAACTAAAATTTCAATCACTTTTCGAGGCTCTCGGGAGATCGTTTTTCCTTTTTTATTAATTTGAAAAGGAACCCCTCGAATCTATCTGTTTTAATGGCAGGAAGCCCTACCAGAATGTCCGTTCTTAAACTATACAAAACTATGTTGCGAGAAGCATCGAAATTCCCAGCATACAATTTCAGGTAAATACAACAACAAAAATTAACACCAGCATATTGAAACATACATACACATATTGGCAACCAACCCTGGTAATATTTTTATCACTGTTTCCATAATTATATTTAGAAATTTAATGATCTGGTTGATTGTGTTGTTTTACCCCTCCGGAATCTGTAAGCCATTACCTATTAAAGTATAGACACCCTATATTGTTTACACCTTTGGTATCTGCACACAATTCTACCTAAACATTTGGCGAATTGTGTAGAATTTTGTCAAATATTTTGTCCTGATATTTTGACGATGCCTAGAGGTACTTGATAGTTGAATTTCGAAAGCTTTCGAGGCGAACTGACCCGTAACTATCTGACATGATAACAACACAATTCTTATCTGTCCACAACGATAAGATTGTGTTTACCTATCATCTGTTTGAGTTTCCATTAGCTACCACTTTCAAGCCTTGAATCTTTCGACTCTTCCTAGGGAAATTTCTGAGAAAACATTTAATTAAAACCTGCCTGTTCTGGTGTAGTGGAACCAACAATTTTACTCTCCCAAAAAGCGTAACATTTCGAAATTTGAAACATTTGTCTAGGTAAGATACCGTCGGGTAGCTGGTAAATAAAAGTGATCAACTGCATTTGGCGACATTTTTCAAGCAGGGTGTCTATAGGTCACGGATTCCCGGAAAGTCACGGTTTTAATCGTTAGTCCAGTCAAGGAATGAGGTGTTGAGTGCGTGAGCAGGTAACTAAACGATTCCTTCAGAAACTTGTTTAGGGGGCTTAGGTTGTTAACATACCAAAAGTCCTGACTCCTAGGTGATGAGCGGGGGGGGAGGAGGTGGGGGTAAAGGTACGAATTTTGGGTTTTTCGCTTATATCTCGAAGACGGTGTATCGGAGAGAAATATTTTTAGATAATAAAATGGAGTTCTTAAAATTATCTAAAACTTTTATATCATATGTTTTTTTCTAATTCCTAACCGTTATCGAGCTATGCCCTCGGAAAAAGTTGAAATTTACAAAAAAAAAAAATCAATTTACGTCAAAATATTCATAAACATTGCATCATATTGTCTAAACCTATTCATAAACGAAAAGTATGAATAGGAAAGAAGTTGTAGATTTTTAAATTCCCTTTTAGAATATATATACATATGCTGATTAATGTCCAACCCGCCTAAAGTTACAGCTATTTTAAAACTTGTATAGCATTTTGCAATTTTCAGAAAATTAGTATATAGAATAATAGAATAATAGTATAGTATAATAGAAATTTGTGTATCATATTAACCCACAACCTTTGTTCGTTCATCTAATAACATATATGGCCACTTATAAGTAAGTTATTAAATAAAGTAGAAAAAATAATGATGATGACAAATTTCACACTTTATTCTACAGATAGTTTCGTTACACCAATACAATAATAATTGTAAACCCCTCAATCTCATATATTCCTATGGTTCTCAATATATTCCTAATGTTTTACTCTCAACTTTAAAAGTAATCAAATTTTCATCCTCTTTGAACTTGAGGGCCCAGGCAATGATTGTTCTTCCATGGCATTTTCTTCCTCAGTAGCGGGTGGCTCTTGCTGAATGAGCTCTACATCGTCTCCATCGTCCTCATCGTCAACAGGCACACTGTTTAGGCACTTCCCTTGACAGCGGAGGCACACTGCAGAACAGGTGAGCATCGCTTTTCGGCAGCCACATTTTCCAATTACACAATCCTTGGTGCAGCGGCAAAATATAGGTTTCAGAAGAACCTCTGGTGCTGGTAGATTTTCCATTGTAATTGCCACCAGGGTGTCTCCTACACGTTTCTACCCCCAATCTTGAGGGGGCAGCTCATTACCGAGCCACTGCTGCACTTGGTGGTAGGTTCGCCGAGAGTGCTGTTTAGCTGCATTCTCTGTTAGAAGTAGGGAGCTGATTTCAGGCTTCATATTTGCCACTGACCTCGTAAACGATTGGAAGCGGTACTGGTTAAGGGAGGTTTGTTTTTTTGGCGCCTTATACCACTTCAGAAAGCACATCTCCCCAGCCTTTTCAACCTGGTCGTAAGTAGAGGAGGGGTTAGAAAATGTCATTGCTGCTTGCTGGATGATTTCTGACTCCAAGTACAATTTAAAGAAGCCCACCTTGCTTCTCCTGAAAGTAGCAGAAGTTGTGTCGCATCCGGTAAATGAATGAAGGAACAGGATATGTTCAAATCTACGGTGCTGCATCTCTTGGGTGGACAGTACTATTGTTTTGGTTTTCCCTCGTCCGGGTTTCAGCATAAAGATATCTCGGGTCGCAGGAGTGGAAGCAATCAACAGGACAGCAAGGTCTACATCCTCACCAACGACAGCCACAGAGTTGTGAGTGGATTGTTCAACAGCAGTCTTCACGATTAAGATGTCAGCGTCATCGGTAGCCTGAAGAGTATGTATCCCTTTCTCCTGCAGCTTTATCTCCAGTAAGGAGATGAAGTTAGTTTTGTTGGTAGGATTTGATAAAAAGTCTTCCTGTTTAACAGGTATTTGTGTTTAACAAATAATATTTTGGGCCAGTAAAAAAAAGAATTATTATTGAACTTGTTTTTATTGAAAAATTACTTAGTTTTAATTTTTTATATAACGCTTAGGACCGATACGGATAATTGGCGATTCGGTTAATCGGCGTTCTATTGCATACGGCTCTTTCAATGTTGTTTTCAAGTATTAAATTTAATTGACTAAAAATTTGCTGATATTGTTATCTGTAATTTAAACAAAATACACGAACAAAGGTTGTGGGTTAAGAATATGATATACAAACTGATTTTCTGATGATTGCAAAATGCTATACAAGTTTTAAAATAGCTGTAACTTTAGGCGGGTTGGACATTAATCAGCATAATGTATATATATTCTAAAAGGGAATTTAAAAATCTACAACTTCTTTCCTATTCATACTTTTCGTTTATGAATAGGTTTAGACAATATGATGCAATGTTTATGAATATTTTGACGTAAATTGATTTTTTTTGTAAATTTCAACTTTTCCCGAAGGTATAGCTCGAAAACGGTTAGGAATTAGAAAAAAACATATGATATAAAAGTTTTAGATAATTTTAAGAACTCCATTTTATTATCTAAAAATATTTCTCTCCGATGCACCGTTTTCGAGATATAAGCGAAAAACCCAAAATTCGTACCTTTATTACCCCTACCTCCTCCCCCCCGCTCATCACCTAGGAGTCAGAACTTTTGGTATGTTAACAACCTAAGCCCCCTGAACAAGTTTCTGAAGGAATCGCTTAGTTACCTGCTCACGCACTCTACACCTCATTTTGGGTCATTTATTGACTGGACTACGTAGGGCACAGAAATTTCCGAAAGTCACCGATTTTTACATAGAAGTCACCGATTTTTATGTCTTCGGTAACCAAATAATCATTATCTATAATGCCAGTACCGGGTTTCACAAAACATCCGAAAGAATCTGAGATTTTTGAATCTACATACCTAATACTGACAGATGCAAGCATCGGCTACGTAGAGAGAAGTATATGCGACTAATGCAGTTTCTTCAGTATATTTGTATATAGACCTATAAATATATTGAACATTTGCATATATTCTGTAAATCCATTTTGTTAACAACTTCCATAACTTATTCTTAGTAGTAAGTTGTAATAAAAATAGAATATGCTGATGTGGGCCTAATTGCACTAATCACTATTGCCGAATTTCAAAAAACGCTGCAAATTATCACACAAAGGTTTATTATTTATGTATTAGACAGCCCTTCTACGTAGATCTCTGGTCCATAATTATTAAACGCCGCTTATAATATATTTAGTATCGGAACTCGGAGCTTCGGACCTCACAAATGGGTTCAATCCATTACAGCAGCGGAATCTCACAATTTTACGCTATTTAATATAGTTGATAAACATAACGATTTATTTCCAACACATAAAAGTGTTACCTATACTGTATATTGATATAATTTAATTGGTCAAACTTCAAAAAATGTGCTGACAAAATCACTGAAAATGGCAAAGAATTGTTAAATTGATCTTTTTTGGCATAAGATTGGTCAAATAAAGTTGATCAACTATGAAATAGAACATTCAACAATTTATGTACGAAATTATGCTAAAAATTGAACTTCATTAAATTTTGTTTTAAAAAATCTATAAAATTGCAAAAAATAGCCTAAAATCCAAAATCTCTTTTTGAATAGAAGAGTATCATTTAGAATACTTTTTTTTTTTCATAAAATTAATAGCTAACATTTTCTTTTCACTCATAAATCTCCAATTTCTATACAACTTGAAATATACAAAAAAAGACACTTTTTCACCTATTTTTGGCTCATAGCACCCATGGGTGTGGAGCGATCGAGCTGGCGAGAAGTTAGGACCAACTAGACCCCAAGTGGAGTCTATGTGCGAAAGAACAGATTTTTAAAGTCAATTCTAAGGCCTTTTATGGCCCGGACGGCGAACGGCGGACGGACATTTCAAATTTGGATTCTACGCACCTTGAAACGTAAAGTGACAAAGTTTGAGGGGGGGTTATAAAAATTTTTTGCTATACGATCACATAGGCTTATTATTGAAAATAATAAACCAACTAATTTAAGAATTAGGTAGTCTTAGACTTCTGTACTTTATAAATAGGCTAGAATCAATAAAAAAGTTATGAAGATCTAATATAGGCTAGGTACTCATGATTATGATTACAGTAGGTCTGCTGGTAAGTATTTCAGTACGCTATTCCTAAAGAAATTAAAGCCTAATAAAAGGTCACAAATTTCTAAAATTTAGAACCCAAAACGTCCCCAATTTTTATTTTGCAGATCTAGTAGACACCCTGCCGCCGAATTTTTCCATCATTGACTTGTGGAAAAGTGCGGATTGCAAACCTAATATTAGTTTGTACCGAAAAGTTTGCTTTTATCGGACTTCAAAATACTTTACTTGAGTAAAACTTAGTGGAAACAGTGGATGAAATCCCGCTTTTCTGAGATTTTTCAGGTTTTTGATAAGGATAAGTAATTTGACTACCTTCATTTTAATTTGAGAAACAATCATGATGACAGTTTACAACTAAATTATTAATGATAAACTTGATATACTGGTCTAAAATAATTCTAGGATCGTTCTTCTAGAAATAACAAACAATGGGGAACTTTCGCTTGTTGGAATTTCACATTTTTGATCTCAGATTCGGATTCAGCGCACTGGGAATTCCCTTAGTTCCAATTTTCACCTCAAAACACCTTTTGGTTTGGCTAATTAACAGCTAGGAAGATCACACGTGACTGATCAGCTGAGTGACCTAATTTCTCTCCTGTTCTGCCATGGAACATGTTCTGTCAAGATTCAGTGCTTAGGACTAATTTTTTTAATGAATATTATTCAGTGGTTAAACATGAGGGTGGGTAGGGGGCATTGGAGGCTGAAGAGTTGATGACATTCACTAAATTTTGCCATTTTTGCAGAATGTACTGCCTGAGGAGGACGAGGGACGGGTTCAGGATGAACAAGAATCTGACAGACCCGGTTCAAGTTGGGAAGGTCTACAGCGAAGCTCAGTCTTTCCTGGAAGTCATCAAAAGGCAGGTGCGTATCTGGAACTTGGGGAGGAATCCTTAACAATGCCTGAGTGTGTGTGTTCACTCACAAACACCTAAATGGAGGGTCACCCTCCACTCACCAGTTCAAATTCGTAGTTGAATGGGGTGGTTCACTCAGCAGTTAGGGGCACACTCAGATTAGACGAATTTGACAGAACACTCAGGGGGCACTCAACGCTCTTTCAACTTATGTTGACTGCCCTGAAGGTGGGTTCACATCCATCCGGAATTGCGGAAATGTGGCAATGCGTCTATGGTTGGAACTAGTGGAGGGGAGTGTGGAATTGCGGCAGGCCGTTCATAGGTTCATCCGTTCATCAGGTTGTGTTATCATAGCTATCATGTTATCAAATCATGACGACATACAGAAGAAATTGTTTTGTACGTTCATTAAAACTTGTATCAGATTGTGTGCCCTGGTATCGGACATCATAGGCTCTGGCATATACCTATAGATAACTTCGAATAATCCGATAATAAGTGTCAGGCAATACCTACTACCTTTAGATAGACTCGGATGCAAAATAAAATACCTATTACGGAAAGACATATCCATGACCTTTCGTTTCTCCCATTAAGGTTTTTAGGTAGGTTTTAACCTGGATTTTAATAAAACGATTTTCAGTCAGTAGGGTGGAGGCACCGATAGCCACCCCTGCCAGTAGTAGCCAACCATGAACTTTAGATTTGAAAAATAAGGATTTGGCACCATCAAGACATTTGACATTAGCACCATTTTAAGCAGGAGATTTCAGCTGCGCATTCCAACCGTTTTCGCCATAATAAAGGAACCAGTGTGATTAACAACACGCCTTATAACCCAGATGGACTGCCAGTTGATCAGATGAGCTCCTCACCAACGGTTTTGTTTAAGGACGAAGTCCTTGTTTACCTCAATATTTCACTTCATTCTAGGACTTTTTGAGATAGTTTCGTTTTATTCACGTTCTTTGGTGATTTCTTGATGTATTTCAAGATGTTTCACATAGGATTTTAGACAATTAGGGTCATATATGTGGGGTGGCTACTACCAGTTCTTGAAAACCTAGCAAATTTCTGTAGTAGCCATGATGTGGCCACTACTGAGTTTTCGTGTTTTTTCCACAATAAACATGAAAATAAGCTAGATTTTCATCAGGATCACAGTGATGTAATTAGTTTTTTCTGAAAAATGAGAGGTTCCAGTAGTAGCCAGGAGGTGGCTACTGCTGGTCCCTAACAGTGGCTACTAATAAAGATTTTGGTGGCTACTACCAGTTCTTGAAAACCTAGCAAATTTCTACAGTAGCCATGACGTGGCCACTACTGAGTTTTCGTGTTTTTTCATATTCAACATAAAAATAAGCTAGCTTTTCATCAGTATCACAGTGATATAATTAGTTTTCCTGAAAAATGAGTATTTCCAGTAGTAGCCAGGGGGTGGCAACCACTGGTCTAGTACAGTGGCTACTACTAACGATTTTGGTGGCTACTACAAGCGACAGATCTTGGTTTCCTTTTCTTCGATTTTCGTAAAACTAATCAACGCATTCGATTTTTAAAAATAGCCATTCGATAGAGCAGACATTGGGGGAGAGGAAAAACACGGGATTGGAAGAAAGAACGGAGAAATGAAGAAATTACGATGTAAATACCGAAACTGGGCTGCTTAAGGGTGGCAACTACTGGTGCCTCTACCCTAATAATCTTTCAATGTGAATAACTAATTTTAACTTAACTGACTTAACTGATTTATTAACTAACTGATTAATTTATTGTTACAGGCGGCGATTTACACGCTTTTTAAAACGAAAAATCTCGTCATCGAGAACGAGAACAAATAAGCACTTCGTCCCCCGAACTCCGCAAAACAGCAAAAAATGAAGATGGACGATAAATCCACGGATAGACTCCAACACGCCACACATTTCAACGTGAAATAAATTTGCATTAAATTATAAAGAGTTGTTGTCGTTAGTAGAAGCTTGTCGTTCACTTTTTTGTATATAATTAAACAAAATGTATACCGTTTAGTGTGTAAGGTATGGATGCTTAGTACAGTTGAAACTGTTGGAAAGATTTCCTTTAAGCATCCTTTAGGTAGGAACTTGATTTATTGTTATCTGTATGATAGAATAAAATTTATTGAATGAATTCCAACAGTACAAAGTGTCTGAACTGATTTACTCTTTCCCCTTTTAGCGAATTTTTGAAGAAAATTAAGCTATTGCTCTCGCCTCAAAATTTGTAGAATGTGAATTTTTGAAAAACTTTTATGCAGAAATCCGTTTCAGGCTATTCTGAATCATATTCTGAAGTTTAACGCATTTTTTTTTTATGTATGTATGTATGTATATATGTATGTATGTGTCATTCCAGACGATAACTGTCCGTAGAATTGTGCTAGAAACTTCAAACAAATTTTAAAATGTTAAGGACACAAAACGAAAGTTCAAGTTCGTTGGTCAGCATGATCGGATTACATCTTCGGGTTGAAATTTTCAAAAATGTAGTCAAAAATTTCAAAATAGCCTGTTTTTTGCGATTTGTTGTGCGAAATAATTTTTTCAGCATACTAACATGTGGTATATTCGGAATCAGCGTAAAATTTCCTATAAGAATATTTGTATCAAGTTTTCAAAAATTCCAAAGTTGAAAAATCAGTCAAAAATCGAAATAATGCCGTTCGCTAGTTATAAAAATCGGTAATATTTGCATGAAACATTGTCCAAATTCAGATTGAACTACTCTTATGGAAGTATCCCTGTATAACCAATCCTAGCACCATGCTGTTTAAAAACGTAGGTAGTAGGTGCTTCTTAAAAAAAAAAAAGTAATCACAACTGATGAGTTTACTCTGTGAAATATTCCGTCCTCCGATTCTATCGGTCGCTCTCTTTAACGTTTTACGCTCAACTGTTTTAGGACTTGATGTAGCTTTAATACTGACTGTGGCTTAGAAAATATCAGCCATGAAATTATGAAGAAGTTCTATTTATGCACGTACTAGCACGCAGACCCAAGGCCTCTTTCCGCTCGGCAATCAATAACAACTGAAATGTCGAAGATTTCTTCAAAAATTCGCTCATGGGGTCATGCTGCATGACTGGACTTTCTTTCTGTAGGTTTAGGGCGGCCATACACTCTCTCACGCAAACCTCATTCCCTAACCGACAGCGAATCAGAGGACAGCCAACAAGTGGATGAGTTTATTGACCATTTACTCAGGAATTCATGTCGAGTTGCTAAAAATTATCTATTTTGCGGCGTTTTATTTTTCATTAACAATTCATTTTAAATTATACCTAAAATCTACCTACATTGGTTCATTTTATTAGCGAATTTTTGAAGAAAATTAAGCTATTGCTCTCGCCTCAAAATTTGTAGAATGTGAATTTTTGAAAAATTTTTATGCAGAAATCCGTTTCAGGCTATTCTGAATCATATTCTGAAGTTTAACGCATTTTTTATGTATGTATGTATGTATATATGTATGTATGTGTCATTCCAGACGATAACTGTCCGTAGAATTGTGCTAGAAACTTCAAACAAATTTTTAAATGTTAAGGACACAAAACGAAAGTTCAAGTTCGTTGGCCAGCATGATCGGATTACATCTTCGGGTTGAAATTTTCAAAAATGTAGTCAAAAATTTCAAAATAGCCTGTTTTTTGCGATTTGTTGTGCGAAATAATTTTTTCAGCATACTAACATGTGGTATATTCGGAATCAGCGTAAAATTTCCTATAAGAATATGTATCAAGTTTTCAAAAATTTCAAAGTTGAAAAATCAGTCAAAAATCGAAATAATGCAAATGAAATTATGAAGAAGTTCTATTTATGCACGTACTAGCACGCCTCTTTGGCCTCTTTCCGCTCGGCAATCATTAACAACTGAAATGTCGAAGATTTCTTCAAAAATTCGCTCATGGGGTCATGCTGCATGACTGGACTTTCTTTCTGTAGTTTTTAAGGCGGCCATACACTCTCTCACGCAAACCTCATTCCCCAACCGACAGCGAATCAGAGGACAGCCAACAAGTGGATGAGTTTATTGACCATTTTATCAACTCAGGAATTCATGTTGAGTTGCTAAATATTATCTATTTTGCGGCGTTTTATTTTTCATTAACAATTCATTTTAAATTGTACCTAAAATCTACCTACATTGGTTCATTTTATTTTCATTATTTGTCGGGTAGAAAGTTGAAAACGCACTTGCCCCACTATACGTACGTAAGCTCTTGTTCCCCAATAGGGGGAAAGTTCGTTGTTGGAATGTTTCTAGGTTTTCCCCAATTCTTAATGACTAACTTCAATTCATTATGTCCACACGTTTCGACGTAGGAAGGTCTGGGTAATGTAAAAACTGTAGGCATTATTCAACTTGCAGTTTGAAGGAAATGGTAGCATCACAAAGTCAGATTTATGATAAACAGGTGTACGCACTCCCCCCCCCCCCCCCCTTGACCTAACAAAAATATCGCTTTTATTGTGCGGAAAATGGTGAAAAAATATAACCATGAATCTTAACATTGCCATAACAATGAAATGAGATGGACAAAGAATGGAATTTTCAAAAATCAGACTGCATTTTTGAAAAATTATCCAATGAAGCAAATTTATTATTTACAACAATTTAATTATAAAATATAAAGTTTCTCCACTCCATGGGAAAACATAGGTTCGTGGATATGTTTTCGGGTTGTAACTATGCTTGACTCTATGTGCTAACCCGAGAGGACCGACAAGGGAGGGGATGAGAACTGGTTCATTACTCCTCGAAGTCCATACGCGTTTCGAACCAATTCGGAACTGACAACCTTCACTCGTAAACCTTCTTCTTTTTCTGTGTGGACACTTCACTATGGGTTCTCTTGGTAGGAAATAATTACAATTTGCGTCACACAAAGCTTAACGTAACGGAATACTTTCTGATCATTTTCATATGCAACGATTCCATTGTTACGTTTTTTCACTTTCCCTAGTTAACCCACAAAAAAACGTTCTCCACTAGTTGAAAAGCTCTCAATTCAACTAACATTATCCTGGTCACTATAACTTTGTGACTGTACGACTATTACAAAAAAAAGCCTTTCTGTCCTTAAATTGTTTTTCTAAAATTAATCTCAAATTAATGCTCAAAATTTGTAAAATATATACTTACTGTTTTCTTTTTGTGATAAAAATCGAATTCTACGACTAGCACAGCTTTGAGCATAACAGTTCTCATGTTATGCTTACAAACTAATGATCATGAGTGTAGAAGCATCTATTATACAGGGTGTTCACAATTCAGATTGTTAACCTCCTAGAAATCGATTCAGTTGGTAGGTTGCGTGAACGAAAAAATGAACTAAACACGAGAATGTCTCACTCTTTGAAAATGACTGTTTTTATAAGGTGCTTCAAGTATTAAAAAAAATTTAAAAACAGAGAAACAACCGTACGCGTTACAGGAAAAACTGGCCCAAAAACTCACCTATTCAATCTTATAATCAATTTTTATTTTACTTTGTTAATTTGGGGAGAAAATTATGTTTCTTTCTTCCTCGTCAGAATCCTCCCAGTCGCTGACAAATCCGTCCCATTCCATTATGGAATTCAGAAGTCACAATATCAGTTACCGAAAATCAATGTAATGACGCAAACAGTATTGCCGAAAACAACAACAACAAAACTCCACTTGCGAGCCCACAGGGGAAATCGTAGGGGGCGGAGCGTAAATAGTTTACTGCGCATGAGCGGGACTAGAAGTTCCGAAAAAAATCCCGGACCGATAGAACGTGTTCTGGACAGTCCCGCAAACAGCCCCAGCCCCAGCAGGTGTTCAGGCTTTGTGAACAGCAAACTAAAAATCCCGAACTCGTTCGGTCGCTGTGCATACAGCCAAAAAGGGGCGTGGTCAGTTCAGAACCGTTTGGGACTCACTGTACATACAAACCTTAAATCTACGCGTGAAACAGAGAAGGTTGCGGTAGGGAGGGGGAAGCTCACCCAACCTGACCAATCAGAAGCTCCACCTGAGACTTGACTGCCTATCTCCTGACTGAGGATTTTCAGTTTGAATTGAGGCGGGTTTCTGATATTGACCAAACAGAGAGCGCAAAATGTCATTGAAGGAGCACCTTTTTTTTTACGTAGGCAGGTGAGGAAATCTTTAAGATCCTAAGGTGGTAATCGGATCTCGTAAGATACCCAAGAGGGACCGCACTCCGGGTTATGTATGATTCAAACACACTAAAACCTCACCTTCCTTTTCCCACGTTGGAACTCAGCCTGGAACTGTTTAACACATTACTTCAGGCCGAGTCCTTGAGAAATTTCTTCAGTCCTCTCGGTCCATGTGCTCCCTCCTCCTCTGTCTCTCCCGTTCCAAGATGATCTTTTTCTGGAGGATGTCCTCAACGTAGGCAGCTACGAAATTCCATTTTTGCTCTCGTTCAATCATTTTGGATACTACCACCTCCGGTGTCACGTCTTGAGGTGGTAATTCCAGAGCATCCTGCAGCCTTCTTCTTTCTGTAGCCCATCGCTTGCATACAAAGAAAGTATGGAGCACATCATCGTCCATTTCCTGGCAGTATGGACATATTGGGGAGTCTACTTTTCCCGTTTTATAGAGATATGCGTAAAACAGAACATGACCAGAAAGGAACTGAGTCAGGAAAAAGTTTACTTCTCCATGTTTTCTATCTAGCCATACCTTGATCTGAGGAATCAAGCGTGCTGTCCATCTCCCTCTCTGCTCTACAGTCCACATTTCCTGCCATCTTGCCATTGTATATTCTCTCTCTTCAGCGGCTAAATGAGCTCTTTCTCCTTCCTCTCTTCTATCAAAGATTCGTTTGCGTTCTGCAGCCAATAGATGGATTGGGATGCTGCTTGTAAGTACGAGTAAAAGCACCCTTAGTTCTCTGCAGAAGGCTGCAATGCCATATTTCCTATCAAAAGCTGATTAGAGTTTTTTGTTCTTTCCTTTTCATACTTAGTATTTTGTTTATCACCCTGGGCGCCAGTCCTTGTTACACCAACAGCTTAATTTTTCTTGTTTTCCTTCATGAGTTTTCTTCTTTCAAGTTTCCTGTTCACGAGTTTTCAAAGTGTTATGAGTGTAGGTAATTTAGTGCAGTTCATCTACCAATTATTCCCGTTTGTCATTGGAAGAAAAGTGGAATGTTTGTTACATTGGCCGCCCCTTGCCCTCACTGCCTTTACTGCAGCAGACATTGAAAACAAAATATCGTGCAGGGTCGTGCTGTAAGTTCAATGCCGAATATTATTAAAAGGTAGATTGGTTTTCAGGGATTAAGTATTTCAGAATTTCTGTTTTCCATTAGAGAACACTTTTCGTGTCTATTGTACGTATTTAGTATCGCTTCTAATTTGAAGATGAGAAAGTTACCAATATTTACCCCATCCGCATATGGTTGTAATTTCTCTTTGGCTAAGAAAAGCACCTCTTCTGTCCCCTTCGCGATATCCCCTGTTGCTCTCTGTGCACCACCTGAGTTTCAGGGAAGGAGCCGCCACTGGAGTTTAGCTCGCTCAGGAAAGAGCCCAAAATTTTAATCGTGATATATTGTCCTACAGAGTCTCCGTATCAAATATCTCCCTAGGATGAACCGGAGAGAAACAGCTGATCAGGAAATATTACTGAGGAAATGTATTACTCACTGCCATAAATATTAATGATTTTCATGAACTGTAAACTTCCTAGGGTGAATCGGAGAGCGTTTAGCTCACTTAAGGGCCGATTACTCGAGCAACAAAAGTTGCGCAACTCCAAAAAAGTTGCACTAGAAAAGTTGTACACAACACGAAGCAATAAAATTGCCTCGTGTTGCGTCAAGATGTTGCAAGGAATTAATTGCACTGTGTTGCAGAAATTGCTCAATTTTTTCGTTTACACGGGCGACAACAGTTCGCGCCATGGACGGTGAAGAGGTGGTCGTCGCTGCTGCTGTGGTCGTCGTCAAACTCCTATCTTTCCTATGTTAAAGTTCTCTCATGAGGCACTGCTGCACCCCATCAGTGCAGTTTCACGTCAGTATTCGCTCATAAGGCCATGCTGCACCCCATCAGTGCAGTTTCACGTCAATATTTGCTCATAAGGCCATGCTGCACAAATAAACTCCTATCTTTGCTACGTTAAAATTCTCTCATGGGGCAATGCTGCACCCCACCAGTGCAGTTTCACGGCAATATTTGCTCATAAGGCCATGCTGCACACATAAACTCTCAATGTGATTGGCTGTTTCGTTCCCTCTCCCGACCCAAGGCCGAAAAATTGCCGCAATAGTGCAATAATTTTCCAAACCCCTTGGACTTCATTTCAACACGATGCAACAGTTGCCGAGAGGGCTCGTGGGCCTAAAATGTTGTACAACTCCCGTCAATTAATTGCCTGCAATCTTCGGCAATTTTTTCGAGGAGAGAATAGTTGTCCAACTTTTTTGAAATAGTTGTGCAATACTTTTTTCTGCAATTATTGCCGGAAAAAATCGCTCGTGTAAACGGGCCTTAAGCTGAACAGGAAAGAGACAACAATTTCATTCGTCTCTAAATGTCCCACAGGGTTCCCCTATCAAATTTTTACTTCATAAAGTGAACGGGAGAGAATTTAAGTGACTCAGCTGATCAGATACAGAGGCCTTCGTTTCATTCGTCTCTAAATGTCCCAGAGAGGTAGATTCCCATCA
Organism: Adelphocoris suturalis; assembly: GCA_030762985.1. Classification (NCBI taxonomy): domain Eukaryota; kingdom Metazoa; phylum Arthropoda; class Insecta; order Hemiptera; family Miridae; genus Adelphocoris; species Adelphocoris suturalis. The sequence goes on along the minus strand of JAUMHS010000014.1, from coordinate 7,266,717 downwards.
AATTTCAACTTCCCATTCACCTGATCGGGAAATATCCCTTCGTTTCAACCATCACCCAGTGTTCCAGAGAGTTTCCCTATCAAATCTCAACTTCCTAGGGTGAACTGGAGGGAATTTAGCTCACTCAGCTGATCTTGAAAGAGCCCATCATTTCATTCATCTCTTTAATCCCCAGAGAGTTTGACTATCAAATTTCAATCTTCTAGGATAGACAGGTGAGAAACACAGCTGTTCAGGAAAGATCAGTTACCACTGTAACACTATCCTACAACTTCGTTCCAAAATATTTGTAGCGAATTTATGCCGAAATATATCAACCACCGCCGCCATAAAAGAATAATAATAATAATCTATATACAGGGTGATTCCCTCGCAGATGCAAAAAAAAAAAAAAAAAAAATTTGGGTGAAACTACATCAAAAATGGAGTAAAATGCCGCCAACCGCATATTTTTATCTCAATTCGTACTCGAGATATGATTTTTTAAAGGTTTTTTCAGGAATACCGTGTTTTTTTCATTTTAAACTCGGATTTCTCCACTTTGCCTCATTTAATTTTAACTTTCAACCTCATTTTCGGTATCAGCATTAAATTTTCTATAAGAATAGTGTACTTGGGTTCTTAAAAAGTACCATCCGAAGACCCTCACATCAGCTCAAACATTGACGATTTTGAAAAAATAATATTTCTGAAAATCTTTAAAACTTTACTACTTTTTTAAAAAGAATCCTGGAAACTGGCAAATCTCATGAAAACTGCTTCATCTAATATGCTTTCCAACGGTATTATCAATTTTACTTTTATTTTGTTATTTAGTGGAGAAAATAATGTTTTAATGTTAAAAAATGTGGGTTTTTCAATGAAATTGTTGGTTTTCTCGAAAGATGACCCTCCATGAACCTACGAGTATGGGGTCGGTTTCTATGTATTTTTTCTCGCGAATGGAAACTCTCGCAGGTATCTCTCAACTACGTTATAATCGAGTTTTACACTTTAATTAACTAGTTTTCCCCCATAACACACATACATTTAATCGTAACAAACAAACTAAACATTTGCGATTTTAAGTGTAAAACTCGGTTATAACGGAGTTGGAGAGATCTACAGATGTTACCATTCGATACAGCGTGAAAAAATACATAGAAACCGACCCCATACTCGTAGGTTCATGGAGGGTCATCTTTCGAGAAAACCAACAATTTCATTGAAAAACCCACATTTCTTAACATTAAAACATAATTTTCTCCACTAAATAACAAAATAAAAGTAAACTTGATTATACCGTTGGAAAGCATATTAGATGAAGCAGTTTTCATGAGATTTGCCAGTTTCCAGGATTCTTTTTAAAAGAGTAGTAAAGTTTTAAAGATTTTCAGAAATATTATTTTTTCAAAATCGTCAATGTTTGAGCTGATGTGAGGGCCTTTGGATGGTACTTTTTAAGAACCCAAGTACACTATTCTTATAGAAAATTTAATGTTGACTCCGAAAATGTGGTCAAAAGTTAAAATTGAATGAAGTAAAGTGGAGAAACTTGAGTTTAAAAGTGAAAAAACACGGTTTTCCTGAAAAAACCTTTGAAAAATCATATCTCGAGAACGGATTGAGATAAAAATATGCAGTTGGCGGCATTTTACTCCATTTTTGATTTAGTTTTACCCAAATTTTTTTTGCATCTGCGAGGGAATCACCCTGTATAGGGTCTCTCACCCCCTTCTTGCCCAAGCCCTGGGTTTTCCCCCAGGCTCGGGGAATTTTATATTCTTGGCCTGACGTCAATGACCTTCTCTTTATTGAAATAGACTTGAAAGATATTTTTAACATAATGTTTCTCTTACTGACTAAAGGGGAACATATTTTTAAATGGTTTGAGTTTCTGGGGAGAAATCAAAACAAGCTACATAACATTGTTGTTTATTGGTATCACGGTGTATGTATATCTGCGCAGGTTTACCTATCCAGTATACCTATAGCCCATATTCTCGTGACATCACGCCTGGAGTCGGTTTGAGTTTCTTCCGAGGTCGTGACGTGGTAGATGTTACTAGATTGCAACTCAGCCAAACTATTTTTCACTAGAAGTTTGCGTCGTATGTCAACCTAATACGTTGTTATAATGACATTTTTCAACAGTTTTGTTTTGCGAAGGTAATATTGTAGTAATATAAAGTTTCAATTCAACTAAATGGTCGCAGTAATCATGCCTCCCAGCGCGATTTTGGTTGTAGACAACGATGAACGAGTTTCTATGTGGACTAGGGACTATTATGGTTAATCAGTGACCAAAAACTAAAGAACTTCATTCGTTTAGACTAAGAATAAATAACCTAAAAAATAATGGAGGAAAAATAATTGAAAATTCCTCATTTCTCTGTATTGCAGAGTAGGTACTACATAGCCATTGCCCAGGCAGTTTCATCAGCGTTTCAGACATGTTCTTATTACTATAACTGAAGCAGCTTTACTTGTTTTATTGAATGAATGAAAGGATGCCAGGGGGCAAGCCCCCTGGACCCCCGGTTACCTCTATTTACATACTTCGGACGAAATTATTGAAACACAGAATGTGTTTGCGTTGTCGCGCAACCAAGTGACAACCAAACAAGCGTCATTGTTTACTATTCATTTATAACATCAATTTATATAGTTATAGTATGAAACTACGAAAAAAAAAAAACGAAATAAATTCGTGATAAATCAAGAGCGATTTATCAAGTAAATGTCCTAAAGAGGCTACATACGAAATTACAGCTTCCTAGAGTGTAAAGTATAGAAATTAGCTTTAAAAGCCACTCATCTGATCCGGACCCTGGACATCGTCAAGTAAATGTCCTAAAGAGGCTACATACGAAATTACAGCTTCCTAGAGTGTAAAGTATAGAAATTAGCTTTAAAAGCCACTCATCTGATCCGGACCCTGGACATCGTCAAGTAAATGTCCTAAAGAGGCTACATACGAAATTACAGCTTCCTAGAGTGTAAAGCATAGAAATTAGCTTTAAGAGCCACACATCTGATCCGGACCCTGAGCATCGTCAAGTAAATGTCCTAAAGAGGCTACATACGAAATTACAGCTTCCTAGAGTGTAAAGCATAGAAATTAGCTTTAAGAGCCACATATCTGATCCGGACCCTGAGCATCGTCAAGTAAATGTCCTAAAGAGGCTACAAACGAAATTACAGCTTCCTAGAGTGTAAAGTATAGAAATTACCTATTCAAATTATTTAACCTTCGCTTCACAAATCAAACCGTTTTCGTAATACTCAGATCACCTGCTATGAATCAAATCATCGAAACACCAGCTCAATGAAATCATCAGAAATTAACAAGCGGTTGCAATCATGTTCACAATATCAATAATTGAGAATGATCACCTGTGTGTAAACAATTATTCATATAACCATGCTCATAACTCAGCTTGTTGGCCACGCACTTCGCAGTAGTTAATATAGTATGGTTGGATAAATCAAGAGCTTTCGAACGAATGGTCAACGAATTTTGTGGGATGAAAAACGACGAAGTATCATATCCCTAGCAACGACTCGGTTGTAAGCGGAAATCATCACAATTATTGGCGCTACTTTCGTTGCACTCATGCTAAAATAATGGAGGAAAAATAATTGAAAATTCCTCATTTCTCTGTATTGCAGAGTAGGTACTACATAGCCATTGCCCAGGCAGTTTCATCAGCGTTTCAGACATGTTCTTATTACTATAACTGAAGCAGCTTTACTTGTTTTATTGAATGAATTAAAGGAAGTCAAGGAGATAAAAAATCTCAAAACCATTTACAAAGCTGTATCATTTTAATAATGGTACAAAATTGTTTAAAATCGTATAAAAATGTAACACGTACAAAAAACAGTGAAAAAACATTATTGTTGCATCATTAATTGCATGATGTGATCACGGCGTTGGTAAGCTTCTAGGTTGTTGTCACAGCCTACATAATATTCGACGGACTCTTCAGTTTCAAGGTCAAAGTCCAGTTCGTCTCCGTTCTTGAGGCAAATGTTGTGCAAGACGCAACAGGCGATGATGTATTTGGGCATTACGTCCACTCGGTGCATAGTAAGGACTTCGCGGAGGCTGCTCATCCGGTGTCTGAGTAAGGATAAACACCTGGAAGATGAGAGTAAAGATATATTATAAAGAAATTTCAGGAAATATAAAGACAGATGTTGAGGAAGATTAGTTGTCGTTATTAGAGAGTTCCTAGTAGATTCTTAACCCTCCAGCGCCCAAAGATGACCTGCCAGAGAAATTTCAAAATTTTCATATTTTTCCATCTACTTAGGCTCTAAATAGAACATTAAATGTGTTTTTACCACCTCCGCCCCTCCCCCCCTCCCCTTATGACACCGTCACCTGTAGGTGACATTGGGCACCCGAGCAACTAAGAAGGCAAATGAAGTAAACAGGTGGTTTCTGATCTGAAAACGTTTTATTCTTATGAATGTACACAATATCAATTAAAATACGTATTTGACAATGAAACAATATGTAGAAAATGGTATGGAGTATAAAAAGTCACTTCAAGGGTTGGTCAATTTGCAATGATAGTCATGCCAACAATGGATATGCAAATCTACTGCACATTTTTCACACATAAAACGGGTTCGCTTATGGCATTGCTTGCACATAGTGACCATCAACCCGATAACTTCATCAGAATACATTTTTTCGAAACAATCCATGATAGACATGTCAGGTCCATCATGGGCAGTAAGTAGTATGTTCAGGGTTGTCTCCTCTACCAGCTCTTTTTATGAACAAATCTTCATTGTTCAGCCAATTGATTTCACGTTCGGTCTTCTTCTCTTTGGTCCTTTCTTGTAAGCCACCGTCCGAGTCTGCTTTTTGGTCAGTTTTGGTTGAGAAGTATGTTGCTCTTCCGGGCTGGAAGGGGACCTCGGAGGAGACCTGCGAGAGTCTTCATCCTCCAAATAGTCAGCATCACATTCATTCCTCCTCGCATTTTTTCAATTATTGGGAAAATACGTATAATTGTTGGGAAAATCGTATAATAAAGGATTCTGATCTGTTGTATGCTATCGCGGCAAGTTAGGGTTTTCACTATGGTGAGATACACATGAAACTCCACAAAACAGGTAGGTACATATGAAATGAAACGTAGGTACACATAAAACACATGAAAATCCTACTTGTCATACCAACAAAATGAGAATAACGAGCTGAACATTGAAAATAGTAACCCAAAACACGTAAAATGAATGTGAATTGCCAATACCGAGCCCCTGCAACAGATGAACGTCTAAGTTGCTACAGTGCCCAACGTCACCTGCGGGTGACACTCCATTTTTACAGCTCATTTTTCCTTCCAACCCAGGTATATTCACGAATATTTTAACAGATCTCGTTCACATAACTATCTAACTACACAAAAATGTGAAAGCAGTTGGGTTACAAACCGTTTTTTGGGCATGGTGAACGAAAAACGAGAGCTAACTTAGCAGGCGCCAGAAAATGGTGATAAGACAAACTTAGGAAGGTCATAACCTGATCCATAGGTTTCAAAACGAACTTTTTGTTGGTTTTATGTGTTCGTGGATACCTGAGGGAGGTGAAAATATGCTAATCAAGCAGCCAAACCATTACCAGCAGTATTTAAACGTCATCGAAAAAGCGTCACCTGTAGGTGACATTGGGCGCTGGGGGGTTAAAACACAATACATCGTGTGCTATTGACAATCCGCGGAGGTGCATCCTTCCGTAAAGATACATTAACAGATCGCAATCCATAAAAAACGTAATCATCTAAAATAACGTCCTTCGTTGGACTCAAATAAACTCCTAGGGATAATTTCCTCCTTCCGTGGATTTCGCGTTACAACTAGATCTGTAAAGGACTTGACGTGACTCTAAGGTGCTGTGAGGTGCTTTCTCAGCTGTGGTTAGCATCCAGTTTGATGGCCCTAACCTTGTTACTGCACGACGTATTGAGGAGAACAACAGATCTTTATTATAAGCGGCTATGCGCGAAGCGCTAAGACTCAGTGTTGACGTATCATCGACCTTGGAAAGTGTAATTACTTACCTCGGAAAGCCTTCAAAAAGCTCAGGTGGAGAAATAAAAAACTAGGAGAAAGAACGAGGAACTCACCACTGCTACCTATCTCAAACTAGGTAACTTTAGCGCCCTCTACACAAAAACAGCGTGCATCAGCATAAACTGCAGCATTCACCGAACATTTGGAAATCCTGATATCCCGCTTAATTCAAAACCAGAGGGAAGGGTAATTTTTCGAAAGTGGGCTGGCTTTTTACGCAGCAGGGCACCGAAGTGGTGCCTTTCGTGTTAAGTCGGTTAAAGGGTCCGCCGTAAGGCCGCCAAAAGCAGACTGACTGAGTCCTTCCCAACCAAAAGAGCAAGAAAGGTGAGTGACTTGAATGTAGTGATACCTAGTGGTAGACTCCGATCCAGAAAACGGCTCAAAGCTCCCTCCAAACTCAAAATACGACCAAATGGTTTATTCAAAACTTTTCTCAGCCTTGACACTGCCCGCCGTCTGAAGGCTTTCTCAGAAACAACTGGACCAAAGTTTATGAAATTTGGCTCAAAAATCATACATAGGTTGGGAGACGAGCCTGTAATCTCGGCATCACTTTTAATCAATCAATTTTATCAATCCTATTTGGGTCTAATTTAAGGGATGAAATAAATATAATTCGATATCGTAAGCCTTGACCAACTTCAATAATTCTAGCAGCGTTCGTTCCATTTTTGAAACCTCTAGGTCCCACAAACATCGAAATTTCAAAGTAAAATAATTGTTAAATGGTATTTAAATTTTAAAATTTTGGAATTCGAAAATGAAAAAGGTAGTAAGCCTCAAGTGGGAAACACCGCGGTTTAGTTGCACCTGTGGGTCATTAGTCGTTACGAGCTTCATGTTTTTGGGTTTTCCATTGGATAAATTATCAACAAGAATGAAAAAGTATTTATCTCTATGACAATAGTTTTACCTGATAATCATCAGTGGAGTTTATGTTTATCATTATCATGTTTACGAGAGAACAGCTGAGATATCAGGCAAAATAAGAACAATACTGCGAAGAAGTAGTGTCTTAAAACTCAGGTTTCTCATTTAAAATATGTAAAATGATAAAAAAAAAAAAAAAGAAAAAAGGCTCTGATCGACCAAATAGAGCCTGTGCGCAAAAGAACGGATTTGTTTCGATCGAGTTGAAGGCTGGTAAAGCTAGATGGCAGAGGCGGATTTCAGATGGCACATTCCGTGTTCAAAAAACCTACCCGCTACATCAACATAATAAGTAGGTACTGATGTATGGGGAATTTGAGGAAAAACTATTTTTATTTAGGTACTTCACCATATTCGAGTAATTGTGAGGAGACTAGTAGTGTTACATTTATAGGAAGGTTAGGCTGGTGTCGTGAGCCTTTAGGTCCCCAAACGGGTGACGTTAAATGAGCCATTCTAACTTATGAGGTTGCTAACGTCCACTCAAGGTCACGTACTCTTGGGTACGTTAGCGTGACGTTAAGGGCACGTTAGTGGTCACCAAAAACTCTAATGCATTGTTATTCGCCAAAATATCATACTGCGTTATTAGAAGGCAATTAGTTACCGTCCCGAATCTGGGACGGCCGCAGGGCTGGAGAATTCAAGTGTTTTTACGCGGGTTTGGATACCAGAATACCCAATACTTCTAGGTGCTTCAAGATAACTTTCAACTGCAGTTATTTTTAGGTTCGAAAAAAAGATGATTTTTCTCCGAAAGAAACTGAAATGTGGTGACTTTGAAACAACTAAAAACGAACACAAGGGGGAGGACAATTGAAAACCTGAGGGTGAGCTGTGATCCTCATTATCTCTGAATATTTATATAGTGAACTTTGAAACGGAGCTTAAGTTTACACTTCAGGGAACCTCCAGCCCACCTGCAGAAGAAAACGGAGTTGATAAACGAGACGTTCCAAACCCGACACGAGCAACTCCCACTCCATCCTGTTTCTCGTCACAAAGCAACCCCTCAGCGTTGCCAACCTTTGTAAATATCCGTAACTGTAGGGTTACTGTCAAATGTACAAACAAAAAATACTAAATCACACTTGAACGCCTGTACTTTAAAGCTATTTCATCTCTTTCTGATTCAAGTAGTTAATCCCTTAGTAAAAATTCAGATTAGTTGTTCGAATAGATCAGAATGCAGTGTATAGTTTGGTGGTCTGGATGATTGCAAGCTCGCATCTCAAAAATACATAACATCAAGTAGTCAATCCCTTAGTAAAAATTCAGATTCGTTGGACATGTAGGTCAGAATGATTTGCATAGCTTCGTGGTCTGGTTGCTCGCATCTCAAAAATTCATAACATCAAGAAGTCAATCCCTTTGCAAAATACAGATTAGTTAGACGAATATATTAAAATGAGGTTCTAAAATATGGCTTAAAATAATGACGTTTAAGAATATGTTTCGGAGGTTTAATTCAAATGCAAAAATATTATGGTCCCGAACCTGGTTTCAAACTCTAGTCCTTTGACTAGAAGTCTGCTATGCTATCTACAGAGGACTACAACAACTAATGAACAATCATAGAACTTCGCTACTCAGCCGGTCAGACTGTGATATCCTCAGTATCTGCAACGAGCGCTAGTTTTGCACGGCCACAGAGGGCAGGCTTGAGACACTCGTAACAAACTGATGGGAAAATACAGTGGGGTGGGAGGTGCTTGCGTCGAGTCTGTTGATAGGGTCAGTGTGTGACCCTTACGCGAGTCTGGATCCGGGATGGCCACACTTAATGTGTTAAATTGACATGGATATGTCTTTTGGCTGGGGGGTCAAGGAATTTTTCGCGACACTTTTTTTTCCCGACCGACACTTTTTTTCCCGACCGACATTTTTTTCCCGACCGGCACATTTTGACATTTTCATGTCTTTCATATGGCACATAACAAAAAAATCGTCACGAAAAAAATTGTCCCAAGTGGCCACAACGATGATTATGACCATCAGAAATGACGTTGACCATTCATAGGTAAACACATGAAAATGTCCCAATGCGTTGCAGACTCGTATGCAAGCGTTTTATATATAATTTTCTATTGATTTTCACGTACAACCAAGGCGTTACTAGGGAAGAGTAACTCCCATAGTTTTCATAGTAGGAAAATCGTTCGCCACTTTTTGGAATGCTCTCATTTTACCATGACATTTCATGACCTCAAAGCCATTGTAGTGTCAAGGAATGCTGATTTATTATTCTAAGTTAAAAACTAATATTGTTTTGTAACCACAATGGAATAATCTTGTGAAATGAAGGCACTACATGGTTGGTATACAATTGAGTAGTAGGTACCAACTGGTAAGCAGTAGGTACTGACATATCCATGGTCTTTTGTTTTTCCCATCAAGGGAGAAATTAAACTACTTCTACTTCGGATTTATACCGTTAGGTTTTAGAAGATATATTCAAAAAACCGAAAAAAGTCGGAATTTTTTAACAAGCACCTACTACCTACGTTTTAAACAGCATGGTTCTAGGATTGGTTATACAGGGATACTTCCATAAGAGTAGTTCAATCTGAATTCGGACAATGTTTCATGCAAATATTACCGATTTTGACATGGATATGTCTTTTGGCTGGGGGTTTCTATTGATTTTCACGTACAACCAAGGCGTTACTAGGGAAGAGTAACTCCCATAGTTTTCATAGTAGGAAAATCGTTCGCCACTTTTTGGAATGCTCTCACTTTACCACGACATTTCATGATCTCTAAGCCATTGTAGTGTCAAGGAATGCTGATTTATTACTCTAAGTTAAAAACTAATATTGTTTTGTAACCATAATGGAATAATCTTGTGAAAAGAAGGCATACATGGTTGGTATACAATTGAGTAGTAGGTACCAACTGGTAAGCAGTATCCATGATCTTTTGTTTTTCCCATCAAGGGAGAAATTAAAATGATTGATTTACACTTTACAAATTTTAATTTGTCTGCGTAGCTCCTTTTATCGTTTTGGTAGATGTATTTTTCCAAATAAGATGTATCCCGACTCTGGTACTAGGTTGAAAAGTACGAGTAAACCAAAAATTATGAAATGTGCTCACCGTTCAATGACCATCCGCGCCTGAGCATGTCGAGCGTTGTACACTTTCTGGGGCTCGGTGAGGAATCCGATGTCTTCAAAGGGTTTGAGGAGACGAGGGTGGTCTTCATACGCGGCGTCTCCAACTAGATGAGTGTCACCAGGGAACATGGCCTCGTCATTGAGGAATTTCGACACCTGAAGAGACAACGGACTTTTTTAGGTTAAAATTAACCATGGTCAGGGGTTGTGTAGGGGATGAGTAGAGTTAGGCCGGTTTCACATGAGGGGTTTAGTTGATTACACTAAGTTGCCTGCCAAGTAGTCAACAAGTTGACCGCCGTGTGAATGCTCCTTTCAGACGAGGCAACTTATCACCATATCACTTCGTAATAGGTCTTGGTTGTTGATATTTAGTAATATAGGTAAAATTCTTAATTTATTATTCTTAATTTAATGAATTTAATTCTTAATAAATTTATTATTCATTATTCTTAATTATTTATTCTTAAAATTCTTAATAAATAGGTAGGTACTTGAATAATTCAAATAATTTTAATGAAATGTTACTGATTGCACTCTGTTGGGTTGGCTCCAAGTCGTCGAATGCACCATGAAATTTTCTCGCCACTTCCCCCCCAGCCTCACTTTTTTAAATTTTGTCACTGTAATCACTTGATCTCATATCCCATACCGTGGGACAAATTCTGATGGCTTCAATAAGATTGTTCACATTCATACTGTGTAGAACTATGCCTTCCATGGTGGCTCGAAGTTGACTAAACTAGGCATCTTGGGTGAAGAGCTCATTGTCGGTAGCGTCTTTTGAGTTGACTCAACACAGGCGGACGAGTTGACCGCGTGTGAAGGGGCTTGGGAAACGTCATTCACTTTCCACAAAGCTACACCCGCTTTCCTTGCACCCGCTCGTTCAACTAGTGGAATCAACTAAACCGCCTCGAGTGAAACTGGCCTTCGGCACGTTTTCTCATCAGTTTAATATTGCTTCCAAGCGCTTTTCAATCCCTAGCTCTAATCAGTGCAATTCTCCCATGAGGTCCCGCTTCTCTCCAAGTATGTACTTTTCTAATTTGAATTCCCCCTGGACAAGTTATTACTACTTAATGCTAATGGATCCTTTTAAATCAAACTACTCGCTTGGAGTTGCACCAGTTTTTACAGCGAAATAAGCCTAAAAATATGTTGAGTATTTTTATTTTCAATCATGAGTGTTACACTAATTACGAGTGTTGTTAGTGCTTAAACAAAATAATCCGAAATCAAGAACCATACTGCTTGGTGACAGGTTTCAGACATAAGCCATCCCCGATTTTGTCACTTCATCATCCTGGGTGACGCCATTTTTACTGGAAATTCTCATGAGTGTTACCTCTCAGGAGTGTGACCAAGGATGGGTAACACTCCTGATATTACGGTAAGCCTGGTCCTCCACTGGAAGCGACTTAGCGACTAAGCGACTATGCGACTTCCGCGAGGCGACTGGGGAAGCGACTGAGCTCCTCCATTGGAGGCGACTTAGTCGCGCGAAGTCTGTGGTGGTGAGTAGGTCAGTGACTGCATTTATTTTTGGTAAAATGGACGACGTAGATAGTTATTATTTGCTGGATAATGCTGTCGTAAATTTCCTTCGGATGAGAAGGAAATGACGAATGTTCTGGATGAACAAGAGGCAAAATTTGGGTGAATTTAACCACCTCCACGATGAGCTGAAGGGAGATAAAGGGGGTTCAGGAAACTGTTTTTTCCCTCTTTTAAATCTGATTTCTCCATTTTACTTGTTTTTATTTCAACTTTTGACCACATTTTCGGAATCACCGTTAAACTTTCTATAGGCATGGGGTAAATTTTTTGGTTTGATTTAGTCAATTTTACTTTTACCTTGCTATTTGGGGAAGAACATTATGAGGCGGGGAGAATTTATGGGGCTGTACTGGGTAGTCGAGCCTCTTGGGGCGGTCCGAGGGGGCTCTTACGCCTTAGATTTACAAAAATAACATCCCAATACGAAGATTCGATTGTTTCATGTAACTGGAGAATCGCAGTGCGGGTTTCGAATAACAAACATAATATAGTATGGTATTTTAATAATACAAGGTGATGTAGAAAAAAAAAATATATATATATATACATATTGTATGTCAACTGGCTTCACCAACAACACGTGTGTTACTTCTCAAAAGTCTTTACATCTGACTTGGAAGATCCAGCACATCAATCATTCACATGAATAGGACCCAGCTCCTGGGTTGAAACGTTGTGATTAAACACCTAAAAAAAACTCAAGACTAGACTGGTCATTCAACCTCCCGAATATAGATATATATCACTAGTCAACCAAATACCAAAATATATACATATGTATGCTTGTATATATAAAATGATAATATCAAGATTAATAATAAAATGCGTAAAACTACTTTACAGTGGAGTAAAATGCGGCAAATTGCACCTTCTTATCCCAATTCGTCCTCAAGATATGATTTTTGGGCTTTTTCTATAGGAAACTCTGTTCTTCCCCCCGAGAAAGCATGGGAGGGGGGAAGCCAGGTCGCTCGAAGACAAGCGACTTATCCCATCCGGATGGGATCAGTCGCTCGTCGCCTCAAAATACGCGAAGTCGCGTTTGCTCAGGTCGCTTGCAGTGGAGGAGCTCTAATACGTTTCAAGCTTATGGGATTAGTCGCTTATATAGTCGCATAGTCGCTTCCAGTGGAGGACCACCCTAACACTAATAGGGTAACTCTCCTGAGATTTAAGCTCAATTACACTGCCTTCAACATGAATTCCGTGAAATCTGAATATTACGTTTGAACGTGATTCTTTTGTACTTACTTGAGCCCCGACAACAATTTTGCCAAATCATCCATTTTACAGAAATCAATTTTTGAAATCTGGTAACACTCATGAGTTGGATATCCTGTTTTTTAATACAAAAAAAAAAAAAAAAAAAAAAAAAAACATATAAAATACATCAATGAAAAACTCACTGTTCATCTATGGAACACAAATCTGCAATGTACAATGAGTAGTATTTGCTGATCTAACCTCATTTTCGAGCACTTTCATATTTCACGTCACTGAGGTTCTTCATATTTTCTCTGTGTATTTCGTTTGCCGTTCATTTAAATAAATAAATTAAGCTTCGTACATACCTCAGACTGTTCCAAAACGGAGTGATCGTGGAATGAACCAGGAAGCCCGGCGAATGCGTGGATTATGTTCATTTGATGGTCGCATACAAGCTGTAAAAAAGAAATTAATAAAATTATAAAAAATTATGGAAATAACTGACAATAAATAAAATTATGCAGGACCCCATCACAGGAGCATATGAGAGGCGAGAATGACCCTCTTAAGTCTTCAGCAGCCTGGTGATACTTCCGGTGCTTCTACCTGGCTGCTGCCTTTCCCACACTCGGCCAGTCTTAGGAATAAAGAGAGGCCGCGTCAGCATTAATCATGCAATTGTCAAAGAACATCGACCTCCCACTCTCCCAGACACCTTCTAACTTAATGTCGGCAATCAGAGCCGAGTTGTCACCACTGGCCTCACGTAGCACTGGTTCTGTGGTAAATCCTCCCCAAGCCAGCGCTGCAAGCCTTGCTGTGACATCCCGCACACTATCATGACCCCACTTCACCAATCCTCCCTTTTTGCAGTTCAGGGCATGCAATACATTGAAAACGGCACCACATCCGTCACAGTTACTTGGTGGACCAAGAGGTGTTCGACCATACCTAATGGTGAGTGCATCCCTGAACTGATTGGCAGACAGGTCAGTCGTCCACAAAACTTGGGAGCACTGTGAGCCACTGTGATGCATTTTCATCAATTATGCGTCTTACCACTCACTGTTGATTTGGTTGCAGTCTGGCTATCACCTCAAGACTGTGAAGACCATCATGAGATGTTTGACGCTTCTTCTCCTCCTTCAAGACTTCATCCACATGGTCGCAGTGATCTCCATAATTTAACGCATGGGCGGCTTTTATAGAAGAGGTCAACATTTCTACTCACGTTAGCTCTTCTTGATGTTTGGTAGGCCAATTCTTGTGTGAGGACAGGATTTTTTACTGCTAAACCCCCTAATTTTGCGGGAAGTTCCATAATTTCTGCTTCACCGCTCGTGATTTCTTGCCCTAGAAGTGCAGGTAGAAAATGTTGGCAAATAGCATCCTTCAAAGGTTTGTACTCTTCATGACATCCTGGTATCACACGCTGACAGCAGGCCCATTCAAAGAGGAATGATTTTGTGAAAGCAGCATGCGCTGCCTGCGGCTTTTTTTTTGCAACAAAAGAAAAAGTTTTGAATTGAATTGAAAAGTTTGAACGATTGAATTTTGGCTGCAGGGAGATGTTATGTCATAAGTTGACCTACACGCTTCTATATTTACTAAAGTTAAAAAAAATGCCCCTTCATATTTCATTCCTATCCAAATAATAATAATAATTAGCCATAATAATTCCTTGAGTCGTATAGAAACCCTTGAAAATATTTGAAACCCATGATATTTCGGTTGAGGGTTGTGTGATGAATACCTGAACAGAATTGGGCACCAAGAATCTCAGTAATGTCAAAAATGTGGTCTCACAAATGGATCATAATCACCATTTAATCATGGAATGCCCAGAATATGACATGGAAAGACTCTATCAACTAATTTGCCCAGTAAAACCAACAGGAATTTGGACTATTACTCAATTTCATCATCTAGGAATGTTTTAATTTATGAAGAATTGTATTTGTAATTGTTTATTTCAAATTGTGATTTGTGGTACAATGTTTGAACAACTTATTATTGATTGTGTACATTTTGAAGACTATAACTAACTCAACTGTTACATAATCAGTTAATTTCCATGTTTATATTGACATGGATATGTCTTTGCTCTAGGGGGTCAACCAAAAATTTCCGTGATGCAAAATTTGTGTCACAATTTCAGTGTTTTTCACGTACAACCCAGCCGTTGCTAGGGGAATGGAACTTCAGCAGTTTTCATCGCACATAAATCGCTCGTTGGAAGAATTTATGTGATAAATGTTCACATCTCAAGCTACCAATTTCCCCCTCCTTACGTACCTGGCTACATTCCTAAACTAAGTTGATTGGACTATAAACAATTTTAATAAGCCGGTTACAATATTCTTAACGTAAAGCAATAGGAAACATTTTCATCCTCTTGACAACAGACGACTGTTAACAACAACTCATTGTAGTGGCTTCTCTCCACAGTTATTTTCAACATTTCTATAAGTAAACCGTTGTTATGTTGGAATTAGTCGGGATGCGGCCATGCGGCCCAGGGATTTGTTTAAAGTTAAAGGATTTGTTTACAACTCTCGAGGACAACCGTTATGAAATCCCCAATCAAAGACATATCCATGTAACATGGTATCTGCTTGTAAAGCTGATAGTGGAACTCGTTTATTCTCATTTATATGCGTCATATAATCCCCCCCCCCCCCCCCCCCCCCCAAAAAAAAAGAAACAGTTTATACCTGAAGACGAAGAGAGCAATATCCTTGGTCGTTCATGTAGGTCGTTTTGTCATTTGGAGGCGCTTTGATGCGAATATGAGTCGCGTCCACAGCTCCCAGCACTCCTGGGAAGCCGCTAACCGCTTTGAAACCTTCCGATATCATGGAGGCAGTGTCGGCGTTGGGCCAGCTGATGATTGAAGGGGCCAGGGCGAACAGGGCTTTCATCACCCTTCCGACTGCTCGAAGGGCTGTGGCCCTACCCACATTGAATCTCTGGCATACCACTCTACAACCAGATGAGGGGTTCAAAAGAAATTACCAGGGATGGTAGATTTTGCAGCATAACTGGGATTATTTAGTTACAGATCTGAGTAACAGATATTATAATTGCCAAGAAACGCTTGATCAGAAGGAACATGTACGGTGCTACCACCACACCCAGTTGGGACTTCACAAAACATCAGTCTGAGTGCATTTTGGAGTCCCTCACCGAGTGTGTGAGGAGACGCAAATGATTTTCTGAAGGCTTCTAGCTAGCTTAGATATTTACTTCAAAGGTTAAATGTGACATCAATATCCATACCTATAAGGATCCATCCTCGCCATTTTCCATAGAGCGACCATTAGCTGAAGTTTAGGAGAAATTGTTGGAGCTCCGACGTAACTTCTCCTGAGTTTGGCTTCTATCTTGTTCAGGACGTAATTGAAAGTCGATCTCTCCATTCTGAAACAATATAAAGATTTTAATAGGTACTTGATCATATTACATGTTTTTTTGTTGCAAACTAGAACAATACTCATTCCCACTACGAAGCACAATCAGGTAACAGCTGATTCCAGCAATATTTGGGCGAAAATTCGAGGATCGAGGGCAGAAGCTATTAAGCTACCCATACGGAAGGACTAAGAATAGAGGATCCTCACTCAGCTGCAGCAAATGCATTTACTGTTTCCAGAGAAGCCTCAAGAATCCTGATATCAACCATAATAACTAGTGACCCCCTGCTATCATCGCACCACGAAACTAGATGGGGAATTTCAATATAATGATCTAGGGAACTACAGGGTACCATTTCGCTACCAGTTAGGATTCCATAAGGATTCCTAAGGCTGTGACTAGAAACAAGCCCGCACAATGTGCTACCACTTTATCTTACGAAGGGGGTTCAAAAAGGGTAGCGAGTGCCCTCAGTGAATGTCATGTGGTGCCCTGAGATGTTGTTGGGCGCTGGCACCCTGACTCACCACGCATTGCTCACCACCTCTGAGAGTACTCCCAGCCAGCAAACAGGTGGCAAGAAATCATACCTAATCTACACCTAATTAGTATATTATGCATTAACCTAACAACCATCAACTAACTATACAAGGTTGACTACATCCTAAACATAAATGCTACTAATATGTTACTAAACTAATTAACCAAAATATTCCTATACCTAACCATCTATACAAGCTAATCCCTACTCAGCCTACCTCTACATCACCCCCAAGGTTCCTCCTGTTGTGCCTAAATGCCAAAAGAGGAACAACCTTAAATGAAATTTCCCAAACATATCAGGTATGGCAAGAAGACAAGACAAGGGGACTCCCTTTATCCCATGCACCACCCGCAATGCCGCATACTCAGGGCAATCCAACAATATGTGCTCCGCCTGCTCTACCCCAGCGCACGCACAAGGCTGCTCAACACGCAACCCCAGGCTAGCAAGCTTAGCGGAGAACTCCCCAAGCCCAATAACATACTGTGTAACCTCATGCACAGGGACCCATCCATCGCATGTCCCATCGGGCTCTAACATCAGGAAGGAGGCGGTGAGTCAACCTCTCCTTGGTACCACTATCCCACTCCTCCTGCCAGGCGTTGAAGACAGCCTCATTCAACCTAGCAATCCGCTCACTCCGAGATTGGCCAGACTCCCCACCATCCGTCAGGATCTAGGGCAAGTGGCCTTCTTTAATACCCACATCATGAATGCAGACGCCTCTTCCTACCGGTCCCAGAATTGGAAAGTAGCTGTGGAAACTACTGCCAACAGCAAACACCACAAATATGATAGGGCTGTAGAAGATTCAAGAGGCCATTCTGCCCCTTTGGTGTGTAGCTGCGGGGATGCACTCCACCTTTCCCTGTTCTTGAAGTGTACTGCAGAACGCCTGGCTCAGAAGAGGCAAAAGCCATTTGGTCAAGTTATTGGGTGGGCAAGGATAAAGATCCAATTCTCCATAATAAATCCAATCAATCAATAACGTGTCGTAGACACTTACGTACACTCTGATGGTTCTCATCCCGTCCCTTCTGCCCTATCCTCAGCAGAGCAAGAAAAGATGTGTGAGTATCTGAAAGCAGGTGAAGGTAGGCATGCTTCATTCACACCACTGGTATGTTCAGTCGATGGACTGTGCGCTCCTCCGATGAATGCCTTCGTAAAACTATTGGGTGAGCGCTTGGCAGACATATGGAATCGGCCTCAGACAGTGGTTCGAGGTTGGTTAAGATTCCGCATCACAATGGCTGTATTACATGCATCCAGCATGTGTCTTAGAAGCACAAGAAGAAGATGGAGAAATGCGGAGCTTGGGTTTGGAGACGGAACAGCACTTCAGTTAGGTTGTAAGAGGTCAAACAATGAACGAAGAAGAGATCGAAATTTGGCGTATATTAATGACATTTAACAAAAAGTCCATAATAATAGTAAAAAATCAATAATAATCCAATTCTCCATCGCCTTTACTAAAAGACTGCAAAAAAGAAAGGAAGAAAAACTCATGAAAACCAGCTAACTCCAACAAGACCAAACCTTAACCCCGATTTAGCAAACGGTGATTAAAATTGTCTCAAGTGCAAGAGAGGATTGGTAAAGGCAGGTCATCAACAACCTCGAGAAGAAGTAGCCAAAATTGCAGATATGGCATGGATAGGGGTCACCATCTAACCTATTATTCAGGAAGCTGTGCATGGATCCCCACGACTGTAGGAGTCTGGGATCGAGAGTGAGTAGCCTTCTTAGATACCTGCATCATGAATGCAGACTATCGGTGAATTCTTTTCGGTCCCAGAATCGGAAAATAGATGTGGAAAATGCTGTCAATAGCCAACACCACAAGTATGATAGGGCTTTAGAAGATCTAAGAGGCCATTCTATCCCTTTAGTGTGTAGGTGTGGTGATGCACTCCACCAAGAGTTTTCCCTATTCTTGAAGTGCACTGCGGAACGCCTGTGAGAAGAGGCAAAAGCCTTTGGGCAAGGATAAAGATCGAATTCTCCATAATAAATCCAAGCAATAAATAATAATCCAATTCTCCATTGCCTTTACTAAAAGACTGCAAAAAAGAAAGGAAGAAAAACTCATGAAAACCAGCCAACTCCAACAAGACCAAATCTTAACCCTGATTTAGCAAATAGTGATTAAAATTGTCTTAACTGCAAGAGAGGATTGGTGAACGCAGGTCATGACCAAATCCGAGAAGAAGTAGCCCAAATTGCAAATATGGCATGCAGAGATGTCACCAACGAACGTAGTATTCAGGAAGCTGTGGATGGATCCCAACAACTGTAGGAGTCTGGGATCGAGAGTGAGTGGCCTTCTTTGATACCCGCATCATGAATGCAGATGCCCCTTCTTATCAGTCCCAGAATCGGAAAGTAGCTGCGGAAAATGCTGACAACAGCAAACACCACAAACATGATAGGGCTGAAGAAGATTTAAGAGGCCATTCTACCCCTTTGGTGTGTAGCTGCGGAGGAGCATTCCACCAAGAGTTTCCCTGTTCTTGAAGTGCACTGCAGAATGCCTGGCTGAGATTATGCAAAAGCCCTTTGATCAAGTTATTGGGTGGGCAAGGATAGAAATCCAATTCCCCATAATAATCCAATCAATCAATAATAATCCAATTCTCCACTGCCTCTACTAAAAGACTGAAAAAAATAGAGGAAGAAAAACTCATGAAAACCAGGGCCTATTTCATAAAGCAACAAGTGACAAGTTTACACGCCGATTTTATGTACAAGCATTGTGAATTGACCATTTTCCGTTACTTAATATGTGGGAATCATCTTCTGCTGAAGAATACAGACAAGAAAGAAGCATTCAGCGTAAAAGACGCCAACGATTTTTACGGTCATGACTAAAGGCTTTTTTCGAGGATATTTTTGAGTTTAACGAGAGATTTAGGATGCCATCCAAGACCCTTAAATGATTCAAATGCTGCGTGACACTGTGCAATTTTTCCTGATCGGGTATTGAGGATCTCCCTATCATTGAAGAACAAACTGAATATAATTTCGAAGTTACACGACATTCCTAACCCAGCAACATTAAGACTTGATGAACTGATTAATCTTTTCCGCTGAACGAAGAGGAAAAATCCGATTATGCCAGCCATCAGAAAAAGTTGAAAACAAATACACACTTTTTCCACTTTTCAGTTTATAATTTGTCTGTCTTCCAATCATTATACTTGGTCATGTACTATAAACATCCTATCGTGTACTTAGAAACGTTTTTACATTATGATTCGCTGACAAAACTTCAATTTCGGCATCCTGCTCGACGTTGTGTATTTCGTTTGTCCCCACACGCCATTTTTCTTTTCTGTTACACTTGTAAACTAAGCATCTACAAGTGTAACTTTTCTAGTTTACCGTGCATTACAAGAACCTGTACTTGTTATTTGTTGTTTTATAAAATGGGCCCCAGCTAACCCCACAAGACAAACCTTAACCCTGGTTTATCAAATAGTGGTTAAAATTGTCTAAAATAATCTTTAAAAATAATGATAATAATCATGGCGGTTACCTGAATTGCGATTTAAACTCAGCATCGGTACACAGGTCCATCGTGTCTTCATATTTGCCTAAAGAACCGAGCTCAGGGCACATGGTGGTCTCTTCCTCGTTGTCCGTACTAGCAGGTGTGTAATCGCTAGGTCTAAAGTCACAACGTATTTTCAAAATGAACGATAAATTGAAAAAGCAAAGTGTTTACAGATTAAAAATACAATGGGCATCATCCAGGACCCAACTACTTGTCGAGTTTGAACGAAATCGGACTAATATATGATAAGAAAGTCCAGTCATGCAGCATGACCCCATGAGCGAATTTTTGAAGAAATCTTCGACATTTCAGTCGCCATTGATCGTGTTGAGAAATTTTAGTTTATCATTTTGATAGACAAACATGGAATCAAATTATTAACACATGCACAGAGAAACCTCATCAGTTGTGATTATATATATATTTTTTTTAAAGCACCTACTACCTACGTTTTAAACAGCATGGTTCTAAAATTGGTTATACAGGGATACTTTCATAAGAGTAGTTCAATCTGAATTTGGACAATGTTTCATGCAAATATTACCGATTTTTACAACTAGCGAACGGCATTATTTCGATTTTTGACTGATTTTTCAACTTTGAAATTTTTGAAAACTTGATACATATTCTTATAGGAAATTTTACGCTGATTTCGAATATACCACATGTTAGTATGCTGAAAAAATAATTTCGCACAACAAATCGCAAAAAACAGGCTATTTTGAAATTTTTTACTACATTTTTGAAAATTTCAACCCGAAGATGTAATCCGATCATGCTGGCCAACGAACTTGAACTTTCGTTTTGTGTCCTTAACATTTTAAAATTTGTTTGAAGTTTCTAGCACAATTCTACGGACAGTTATCGTCTGGAATGACACATACATACATACATACATACATACATATATACATACATACATATATACATACATACATTAAAAAAAATGCGTTAAACTTCAGAATATGATTCAGAATAGCCTGAAACGGATTTCTGCATAAAATTTTTTCAAAAATTCACATTCTACAAATTTTGAGGCGAGAGCAATAGCTTAATTTTCTTAAAAAATTCGCTAAAATCGATGTTATAGGAAATTAAAGTTTGTTGATGAAAACTAGACCTTGTCCCTTGTTTTAGCGCATGCGCAGGAGCTAATAATGATGCAATCATGTTGAAATTAACATGGAATAATGAAACCATTGTCCCCCAACTATGCACCAAATTTGAGTGGAATTGGACGACTAGGGCGTAAAAAATTGATGCTTGAAGGAATTTACATTTGCGCATGCGCAAAATGGAGTAATGATTTGAGAAGCATGGAATTTATAGGAGAACATCTTCACCCTAACCCGCACTTACCATGAAAATTTCATAAGAACCGGTTGAATATTGTGGAAATCAAGCTTGTACAAGGATTTTCGGACATAAACACAGAGATAGTGAGAGAAAGACACGGAAGAAAGTTTTTCAGAATAGTCTAAAACGCAAAATGCGAGTGGAAAATTTACCACCGTAAAAAAAAAAAAAAAAAAAAAAAAAAAAAAAACTCGGCGCTTTGCGCCTCGGCGGGGGGCTCCGCCCCCCTGCACCCCCCGGTTTATTTCTTTTTCCATACTCTGTATGAAATCATAGGAACACAGAATGTGTTTTTGCGATGATTCTATTTCCTTACCAACGGCTTACAATATTTGGCAATAATAAAATAAATAATTGTTAGACATTTAATTTGGTCTAAAACCCTATAAATATTATATAAATAAATATGTAACTACAAGAAAAATACTATATAAATTGAGAGCTTTCCAACGAATGGTGAACGATTTCTGTGCGATTAAAATTTCGGAAGTTCCATTTCCCTACCAACGGCTCGGTTGTACGTGAAAATCATAAGAAAATTTACAAGCGGTTGCAATCATGTTGACAATATCAATTATTGAGAATGATCATCTGTGTGTAAACAATTGATTCAAATAACCATGCTCATAACTCAGGTTGATGGCCACGCACTTCGCAGTAGTTAACATAATATGGTTGGATAAATCAGGAGCTTTCCAACGAATGGTGAACGATTTCTGTGCGATTAAAATTGCGGAAGTTCCATTTCCCTACCAACGGCTTGGTTGTACGTAAAAATCATTATAAAAGGCGCATAACGGTTTTTTCTGTCGGTTTTTTGTGACGATTTTTTTTCGGTAGGTCATCGCAAAAACACATTCTGTGTTAAAAAAACAACCGTTTGATTTTAAAAAATACCACAAATTTTAAATCTCTTGAAAGTGAAAACAATTCTTCCTTTACCTTTAGGAAGTAGACTTAGGAGCAATTTAAGAGATGAAATTTGGCATTTAGGTACCAATACTTCACTAGTAGGTACATTGTACGGATAACAGTTAATAAACTCGATTTCGCAACGTTATAATAAATTCCATTGGAACTATATCACCTGATAATTCCAATATTGGCATTATGTCTGTTGTATTTAGGGACGTTGCGATACCACCTAAGTATCGATACTCGATACGATCCGATATTTTTTTAGCATTATCGATACCCGATATTATCGAAAGAAAAGTATCGATACTTCTCCAATATCGGCTGAAAAGTATCGATACTTTCGATACTTTTTTTTACCTGTAAAAAACAGGTGGGGGAATGCCATTTGGTTGATAGTTTTTTTATTGGAATTTTCTCACACCTCACATAACAGTAGGCTTCGGAGGATGCATCCAGAACTCTGTCGAAAGGAATTGATGATAGGATTCCTAATCAACGTTTTAAATTAATAGATATATCACTAAGTAGATTTCCAATTTTGAATTCTCAAACTTGTCCCATTGTTGATTCCAATCTCTCTTTTTGTTGAAAATAGGAAAGTTAACATTTTTATTCAAATGCTCAATTCACTAAGTTCAATATTTCAATTTGAACCATAGTTTTCAGTTTCACATCTTCAATTCTCAATATTTCCACAACTATCTATCCACTTACTCATGACTAGCACTAAATAGTTTCACTAATCTTTAATCAAATTTTGTTGTTATTACGTAGGTGAACGTTAGGAATTTCATTCTGGTAGGGCTGAATAATTTAGGAATTCATTTATGGGTTTTCAGAGCAGTTTCCTTTCACAGAAAACATTTTAAGGTGAGTTCTCCAGTGAGGTGTTAAATTTTGCTAAAAACAATATTTTAAAGATTTTTTTTTTTTTTTTTTTTTTTTTTTTAATTTTTTTTTTTTTTAAGAAAAAAATTGATTAAATTAAAGAATATTTCAAAAGGTAACACAAGATTTTGAATGCGAACAAAGTTTCATATTTTATATGAGAATTAGCTAGGCCATTGAAGGTTATTGACTTGCCTATTTCACTTCACAATACGTTACGGTTTTCAGAGTAATTACAATCATTAAAATAAATGGAATCATAAAATACATCTACATCTTACATTAAAATTATATTAAGTTTTATGTGAGTAACTCAATGGTTTAATGAACTTAAGACGAATGTGGCAGGTCAAAACTTTCAAATTTAACGGGGACATAAATTCATTTTACAATAAACATTTATGAAGAAATTTTATTGATGAAAAGGTGGTACTGAGTCTGAATTGGTGAAATATGGTTCCCTTTTGAATTATAATTAAACTAAGTAGCTTTTTCACCGAGTAGTTTCCTGCCTCAATAGCAAAGGGCAGGTGGTGTAGTGGCTATGCCTCCTTTTAGGATTAAATTTAACTAAATCTGATAGGTAGATAATAGAATCTGGAGAAAATTATTAGAATGTTTTACTAAAAGTGATTTATCTATAGAACATTCGAAATTAATAAGATATTATAGTTTACTATGAAAAACCACGAAAGGATAAGTAAATCATATTTCTTGATTTGAGAAGACGTAGGTATTTTGGTGGAAATTAAATAAACACTATTAGAAACTATTATGATTTTAGTTTGACAAGTTCAGATTGAGCCTATATTAACTATTGTAATCCAATATGAATGGATTTGAATCTAAAATATTTTAATTGCAAGCCAATATTCTCAAAGTTCTCAACAAATTGAAATCATTACAATACTCTCAGGGCCTGGGGCAGGCTGGTCGTCTCCTGGATTTGTGGTGGGAAAATTAGATCGAAAAAAGACAAAAAGTCAAGGAAAATATCGGTGGTATTGGTCACCAAGTATCGATACTTCCGATAATATCGGGAGAAAAATATCGATACCACGATAATATCGGATGCAAAGTATCGATACAAATATCGGTGGTATCGGAAGAGAAGTATCGATACCACGATATATCGGAAGTATCGCAACGTCCCTAGTTGTATTATTCAACTCTATGTTATGGTTTCCAAGATTGTGCCCAAGTTCTCTTTTCTCCCTAATTACATTTGTTAGTTATTTTCTGGCGAATAAAGCCTTTGTATCGGTTTAAACATTATTTTTCTTTTACCACAATTTATTCGCCAGAATTTGATTTCATAAATTATGGATCGCAGACTTCGTCCAACCGTTTTGGATCCTGATTCTCCTTCTGCAGCATCTACTTGGCGTCACTGGCACCTACGTTTCCTAAACTTTCTTCGCAGTACAGAAGCCAGTGAAGAAGAAAAGTTACGCATACTTGTCAACTTCATCTCATCGGATATCTACGAGCACGTGAGTGAGTGCTATAATGCAATGACGCTATTTCAATACTTCAATACTACGAGGACTTTTTGAGAAACCTGTAAACGGTGTAGTTGCTCGACATATGCTATCGATTCGCAGTCAACAGCCTACTGAGTTAATCGGTTCATGGAGTCCCTTAAACTTTTGAGTAAGGATTGCCCCCAAAAGCTCTTTTCGAAAAGCAGATTACTATTTAGAAAACGTTTTTTGCCATAAAAATAATGGTTGACCTTTTCTTTGCACTCAAAAAGCTCAAATTTCAAAACAATGCAACATAATATTATAATATGATAGCTTTCGAAAATTCGCTCACACGATCATGCTGCATGTTTTTTTCCCCCACTCGAAATGTATAACTTCGCAAATAAAGGAGGATGAAAATCTAATGACTCCACATCTTATAACTCTCAAGGCCCTCCTGGCTTAGGGACTCAAGTACTTAGCTGGTAACTACCTATATATATATATACTAGCCGCTCCGGCTCGCTACGCTCGCCTCCACGTCCAGCCGGGGGGCAAGCCCCCCGGACCCCCCATTAAATTGCTCGCTTCGCTCGCCAAGTGTGGTATGTAGGGAATGTTGCTCGCTTCGCTCGCAAAGTGTGGCATGTAGGGAATGTTGCTCGCTTCGCTCGCAAAGTGTGGTATGGAGGGAATGTTGCTCGCTTCGCTCGCAATTGAAACATGTAGGGGATGTTGCTCGCTTTGCTCGCAAACGGTAGATCTCTAAGGGTAGGTTTAACTTCTGTAGGGGATGCTGCTCGCTTCGCTCACTTGAGGAAGTTATACTGCCCACCCAACATGTAGGGAATGATGCTCGCTTCGCTCGCAAACGGTAGATCCCTAAGGGTAGGTTTAACTTCTGTAGGGGATGCTGCTCGCTTCGCTCGCTTGAGGAAGTTATACTGCCCACCCAACTTGGCAGACGTTTTTTTCTGTTGGAAATTCTTACAAACAAATTAAATCTTATGAAACTACGTGGAACCACAAAAAGTTTATTAGGGAATGCTGCTCGCTTCGCTCGCTTGAGGAAGTTATACTGCCCACCCAACTTGGCAGACGTTTTTTTCTGTTAGAAATTCTTACAAACAAATTAAATCTTATAAAACTACGTGGAACCACGAAAAGTTTATTAGGGAATGTTGCTCGCTTCGCTCGCAAACGGTAGATCTCTAAGGGTAGGTTTAACTTCTGTAGGGGATGCTGCTCGCTTCGCTCGCTTGAGGAAGTTATACTGCCCACCCAACTTGGCAGACGTTTTTTCTGTTGGAAATTCTTACAAACAAATTAAATCTTATAAAACTACGTGGAACCACAAAAAAGTTTATTCGGGGATGTTGCTCGCTTCGCTCGCAAGATATACCTGTGTAGGAAAAAACCGGTATTTATTACGTTGAAATGAGTCATCGACTCCCTTCAAGATTTAACTGCGTAGGCCAAGTCCCTTCCCTCGCAAGGTAT
This sequence comes from Adelphocoris suturalis, assembly GCA_030762985.1. NCBI lineage: Eukaryota > Metazoa > Arthropoda > Insecta > Hemiptera > Miridae > Adelphocoris > Adelphocoris suturalis. The sequence goes on along the minus strand of JAUMHS010000014.1, from coordinate 7,240,188 downwards.
ACCTGTATATGAGTAGGGCACCTAGGTGTACCTGCTCGCAAATTGAAACATGTAGGGGATGTTGCTTGCTTCGCTCGCAAACGGTAGATCTCTAAGGGTAGGTTTAACTTCTGTAGGGGATGCTGCTCGCTTCGCTCGCTTGAGGAAGTTATACTGCCCACCCAACATGTAGGGGATGTTGCTCGCATCGCTCGCAAACGGTAGGTCTCTAAGGGTAGGTTTAACTTCTGTAGGGGATGCTGCTCGCTTCGCTCGCTTGAGGAAGTTATACTGCCCACCCAACTTGGCAGACGTTTTTTTCTGTTGGAAATTCTTACAAACAAATTAAATCTTATAAAACTAAAATGAAAAGTTTATTAGTGGATGTTGCTCGCTTTTCTCGCAAGGTATACCTGTATATGTGTAGGACAAAGTCCGTATTTATTCTGTTGAAATGGCGTAGAAGTGCAAATGGGAACCCCCCTGTGAGGGTCCCTTCTGGTAAGCAACGTTGTGAAACGGGCGGCCCGGGTCGATTAATTTCTCATATTAAACGGTTCCCCTCGCTTCCGCTCGTGATTTGACCGACTGCCCGTCACTTTTTTCGATATCCGATTTCGGATTCAGATTCGGCGGACCCAAAGCTGTATTTCGCCCGCGAAAACCGTTCCGAAAAACGTACCTTTATGGGGTATATTTTAATCGGAAAAAACCAAGTTTTTTGGCGGACTTTTCGAGAAAATGGGTCCGTACTCTCGCATTTTTTTGACGCATTTCCCGATACTTTTTTCGCGATCCGATCGCGCCGTCGTCTTCCTCGTAGGAAAACCTACGAAACCCGTATTTTTCCGGAATTGTCAACGGCCGTTTAGAGGGGTAGGGGAAGTGGGGAAGTCCAAAAAGCGCACATTAATTCTTACTTCGACCCCCCTCCCGCCCTACGGCCCATGGTTCGGGTGGGATTAAACAATTTTAAATTCGCTTATACACCCTATCGGAAAATCCCAAAAAGATCCCCCCACTCGTAGACTCCCCCCACTCAGCCGTTTGGCCGTGCATAGACACGACAGACAAACAGACAGACGGAGTTTCATTCTTATAAATAACTAGCCGCTCCGGCTCGCTACGCTCGCCTCCACGTCCAGCCGGGGGGCAAGCCCCCCGGACCCCCCATTAAGTTGCTCGCTTCGCTCGCAACGTGTGGCGTGTAGGGAATATTCCTCGCTTCGCTCGCAAAGTCTGGCATGTAGGATATGTTGCTCGCTTCGCTCGCAAAGTCTGGCATGTAGAAAATGTTGCTCGCTTCGCTCGCAAAGTATGGCATGTAGAAAATGTTGCTCGCTTCGCTCGCAAAGTATGGCATTTAGGGGATGTTGCTCGGTTCGCTCGCAAACGGTAGGTTTCTATGGGTAGGTTTAACTTCTGTAGGGGATGCTGCTCGCTTCGCTCACTTGAGGAAGTTATACTGCCCCCGGACCCCCCCATTAAATTGCTCGCTTCGCTCGCAAAGTATGGCATTTAGGGAATTTTACTCGCTTTGCTCGCAAACGGTAGATCCCTAAGGGTAGGTTTAACTTCTGTAGGGGATGCTGCTCGCTACGCTCTCTTGAGGAAGTTATACTGCCCACCCAACTTGGCAGACGTTTTTTTCTGTTGGGGAATTCTTACTTACAAATTAAATCTTATAAAACTACGTGGAACCACGAAAAGTTTATTAGGGGATGTTGCTCGCTTCGCTCGCAAGTCCGTATTTATTCTGTAGGGGATGCTGCTCGCTTCGCTCGCTTGAAGAAGGTATACTGCCCACCCAACTTGGCAGACGTTTTTTTCTGTTGGAAATTCTTACAAACAAATTAATTCTTATAAAACTACGTGGAACCACGAAAAGTTTATTAGGGAATGTTGTACTGCCCACCCAACTTGGCAGACGTTTTTTTCAGTTGGGAATTCTTACAAACAAATTAAATCTTAGAAACTACGTGGAACCACGAAAAGTTTATTCGGGGATGTTGCTCGCTTCGCTCGCAAGGTATACCTGTATATGTGTAGGACAAAGTCCGTATTTATTATTTGAAATGGCTCTCGCTTCGCTCGCAAGGTATTGCGTAGAAGTGCAAATGGGAACCCCCCTGTGAGGGTCCCTTCAGGTAAGCAACGTTGTGTAACGGCGGCCCGTGGTCGATTAATTTCTGATGTTAAACGCTTCCCTCGCAATTCCCCTCCCAATTTGACCTACTTTCCGTCACTTTTTTCGATATCCGACTTCGGATTCAGATTCGGCGGGATCAAAGCTGTATTTCGCCCGCGAAAACCGTTCCGAAAAACGTACCTTTATGGGGTATATTTTAATCGGAAAAAACCAAGTTTTTCGGCGGACTTTTCGAGAAAACGGGTCCGTACTCTCGCATTTTTTTAACGCATTTCCCGATACTTTTTTCGCGATCCGATCGCGCCGTCGTCTTCCTCGTTCAAAAACCTACGAAACCGGTATTTTTCCGGAATTGTCGACGGCCGTTTAGAGGGGTAGAGGATGCGGGGAAGTCCAAAAAGCGCACATTAATTCTTACTTCGACCCCCCTCCCGCCCTACGGCCCATGGTTCGGCTGGGATTAGAAAATTTTAAATTTGCTCGCTCCCCCTATCGGAAAATCCCAAGAAGATCCCACCACTCGTAGACTCCCCCCACTCAGCCGTTTGGCCGTGCATAGACACGACAAACAAACCGACAGACAAACGGAGTTTCATTCTTATTAATAGTACTAGCCGCTCCGGCTCGCTACGCTCGCCTCCACGTCCAGCCGGGGGGCAAGCCCCCCGGACCCCCCATTCAATTGCTCGCTTCGCTCGCAAAGTGTCACGTGTAGGGAATATTGCTCGCTTCGCTCGCAAAGTCTGGCATGTAGGAAATGTTGCTCGCTTCGCTCGCAAGGTGTGGCTGTGCAGATGCGATGTATTACAATTGAAACATGTAGGGGATGTTGCTCGCTTCGCTCGCAAACGATAGATCCCTAAGGATAGGTTTAACTTCTGTAAGGGATGCTGCTCGCTTGGGGAAGTTATACTGCCCACCCAACTTGGCAGACGTTTTTTTCTGTTGGAAATTCTTACAAACAAATTAAATCTTATAAAACTACATGGAACCACGAAAAGTTTATTAGGGGATGTTGCTCGCTTCGCTCGCAAGGTATTGCTGTATATGTGTAGGAAAAAACCCGTATGTATTCTGTTGAAATGAGTCATCGAGTCCATTCTGGTAAGCAACATTGTGGAATGGCGGCGGTCTCGATTTGTAGGAGGAAGTTATATTGGAGGAAGTTATACTGCCCACCCAACTTGGCAGACGTTTTTTTCTGTAGGAAATTCTTACAAACAAATTAAATCTTATAAAACTACGTGGAACCACAACAAAGTTTATTTGGGGATGTTGCTCGCTTCGCTCGCAAGGCATTGCTGTATATGTGTAGGACAAACCCGTATTTATTCTGTTGAAATGGCGCTCGAAAGGGAAAGTTCCATCCTTATACGCGCGCGTGCGTTGGCCTGCTCGCAAGGTATTGCGTAGAAGTCGAGTCCCTTCCGTTGTGAAATGGGCGGCGGGGTCGATTAAAAATGTAATTTTAAACGCTTCCCTCGCTTCTGCTCGCATTTCGACCAACTTCACGTCACTTTTTTCGATATCCGATTTCGGATTCAGATTCGGCGGACCCAAAGCTGTATTTCGCCCGCGAAAACCGTTCCGAAAAACGTACCTTTATGGGGTATATTTTAATCGGAAAAAACCAAGTTTTTCGGCGGACTTTTCGAGAAAACGGGTCCGTACTCTCGCATTTTTTTGACGCATTTCCCAATACTTTTTTCGCGATCCGATCGCGCCGTCGTCTTCCTCGTAGGAAAACCTACGAAACCCGTATTTTTCCGGAATTGTCAACGGCCGTTTAGAGGGGTAGGGGAAGCGGGGAAGTGGAAAAAGCGCACATTAATTCTTACTTCGACCCCCCTCCCGCCCTACGGCCCATGGTTCGGGTGGGATTAGAAAATTTTAAATTCGCTTATACACCCTATCGGAAAATCCCAAAAAGATCCCCCCACTCGTAGATCCGGCCCACTCAGCCGTTTGGCCGTGCATAGACACGACAGACAGAGCGACAGACAGACGGAGTTTCATTCTTATTAATAACTAGCCGCTCCGGCTCGCTACGCTCGCCTCCTCGTCCCGCCGGGGGCAAGCCCCCCGGACCCCCCATTCAATTGCTCGCTTCGCTCGCAAAGTGTGGCATGTAGGGAATATTGCTCGCTTCGCTCGCAAAGTGTGGCATGTAGGGAATGTTGCTCGCTTCGCTCGCAAACGATAGATCCCTAAGGGTAGGTTTAACTTCTGTAAGGGATGCTGCTCGCTTCGCTCGCTTGAGGAAGTTATACTGCCCACCCAACTTGGCAGACGTTTTTTTCTGTTGGAAATTCTTACAAACAAATTAAATCTTATGAAACTACGTGGAACCACAAAAAGTTTATTCGGGGATGTTGCAAGGTATTGCTGTATATTTGTAGGAAAAAATTATTAGGGAATGTTGTACTGCCCACCCAACTTGGCAGACGTTTTTTTCAGTTGGGAATTCTTACAAACAAATTAAATCTTATAAAACTACCTGGACCCACGAAAAGTTTATTCGGGGATGTTGCTCGCTTCGCTCGCAAGGTATACCTGTATATGTGTAGGACAAAGTCCGTATTTATTATTTGAAATGGCTCTCGCTTCGCTCGCAAGGTAGGTACCTATGTATACCTGCTCGCCTCGCAACATTGTGACATCGAACCCTTCACGTCAATTCTTGAGCCTTCTCTCGTCCACGGCACAATTTTAATCGCTTTGCTCGCTTCCGCTCGCAATTTGACCGAGTTCTCGTCACTTTTTTCGATATCCGATTTCGGATTCAGATTCGGCGGGATCAAACCTTTATTTCGCCCGCGAAAACCGTTCCGAAAAACGTACCTTTACGGGGTATATTTTAATAGGAAAAAACGTAGTTTTTCGTCGGACTTTTCGAGAAAACGGGTCCGTACTCTCGCATTTTTTTTACGCATTTCCCGATACTTTTTTCGCGATCCGATCACGCCGTCGTCTTCCTCGTTCAAAAACCTACGAAATCGGTATTTTTCCGGAATTTTCAACGGCCGTTTGGAGGGGTAGAGGAAGCGGGGAAGTCCAAAAAGCGCACATTAATTCTTACTTCGACCCCCCTCCCGCCCTACGGCCCATGGTTCGGGTGGGATTAGAAAATTTTAAATTCGCTTATACACCCTATCGGAAAATCCCAAGAAGATCCCCCCACTCGTAGACTCCCCCCACTCAGCCGTTTGGCCGTGCATAGACACGACAAACGGACGGAGTTTCATTCTTATTAATAGTATAGATAGAGATATATATTATAAATTGTAATTTCCAACCAGCTTTTAAGCAATTTTATGATAATCTTCGACACTTCACAACAAAAGCCCTTAAGTTGGTAGTACCAACATTAGTTACAATACTACGACAAAATTTTGAACTAACCTCTCTTAGAACCGAGTTTTTTCAAACAGCCATGATTTTGACAAACCGACTTCAGATTCTTGTTCAACGCTCCAAAAAACCCCTTAATTTCACGATCTTACAACCATTTTTGAATTTTGGGGCCCGCAGAATCGCATTTTAGCAATGGATAGATCGTGGGGATGCTTTCACCTACCTCCAAAATACCAACTTTACCATAAACCAAATTTAAGCAGCAATATGAACTGTGTCAGCATTTTTGAATTGTCTACACCTGCAATATGCTGACCTCAGCATAGTAATATCATACAGTAAAATGTGAACAGGAAAATGAAACAAAGCTTGAAAAAAACAAATATATATATTTACACGATTTTGTTTTACGTATCTTTTAAAATCTATGAGATTTAAATATAATATGATCAATATAATTATTGTTTTTTAAGAAATTAAGATACATCATAATTTCCATCTATCTGAATTTGACGTAAATCTTTATACAAGGTCTTGCACAAAAACATTATAACGTCACAGAACACAACTAAGGGCATAATGTGTTATTTATTACAACACCTGGGATGGGCTGATGAAAAAAATATAAAGAAATAAAAATAACACTAAATTGATAGATTTCCACAATTGAAACGATACGTACTTATATTTAATGGATGCGTGCAAGTTGAGTGGTAAGGTATTGCAAATGAATTGTTATGCAAATAGAAAACAACAATGTTTTCAAGCTTGCAGAATACAGAGTGTGGGTATGCCAATTTGTGGATTGATAAGTATGCCAATTTGGGGATCGGTAAGGGTATCAAATTCCAAAAATGAACGTTGAAAACGTTCTTCTATATTTTTCCTCAACATTTTACAAGTCGTTGATAATTTGGATTAAGCTTGAGTGATGTAATGAGGAAATCCAAAAGGAGGGCTAAGATAAAACCATACCCTTCAATCATCCAATGCTAAAATTAACTTAAATTGAGGGGTTTTTTGTAACATTATTCTGCAATAATCATTTTTTATAAATAATCGCCGAAATAAAACATTTATGTAACAAACAGGACTGTACATGATTATATCGACTGATAAACTCATCAGTAATTGTGATTAGTAATTTGAATTTCACGTTTTAACCACAAGACTGCGCTAGTAACACGATAAAATTAACCATTAAAGCTATTTTACAAATAGAACATTTCTCAAGTGAAAACCTAACAAACGTATCAAGGCTTGTACTCTTGCTAAAAAATTAAAAGGGAACTCGGAAATTTTCTATTTTTAAAATTTTTAATGAAATATGAATGATTTTAAAAAATGTGAAAAACAATGAAGGAATTAGCAATTGAAAATTTCACGCCTTCTAGAGGAATAGTTCCTCAACCAATAATTTGTTCCAAATTCCAATATTTCTCGCCATTTGTCAACCGTTAAGCTTTTTCTAAAAAGCCAGGATAGGCAACACCTGAACCAAATAATACCAGCGACGAATTAGCCGATGTTTTGCGAAGGTCCTGTTTCAATATAAAATCTTGGGGTTTTCGGGTGTGATAAACACGAATCTGAACTCAGTTTTTTCCCATATCATACGGATTTTGAGATACTGTTCAAATAACCGATTTTCCACACAACTTTTCCATATGTTATATTCGAATAGAGAGAGGCCATTTAAACTGAGGACGTTTTGAATCAAAACCTGCCTTTTTCAAAATCTGAAAAAAAGAAGAAAAACCAAAAAACTTAGAAGAAATAAAGAAAAATCCACTTTTTTTTGTATAAGGGGAGTTTGCCAGCCAAAAACCCCGATTTCGGTGCTTTTTACTTCTATCTGACACAAGATCTGTTATTCTGAATGGCATGTTTATTTCTTCAGTAATTGCAGAACACCCTCATTCATTCATTTAATTTCATTCAGTTCATCCATTTGGTGGTTTTCGAAAAATTCCCAAACATTTCCAGGTTTTCCCTGATTTTTCCAGTTGGGGGTCACCCTGAGGAAGTTATAGGCCACACTGATGAGTTTGACAAGCCTTTCTCTTCTGAAAAGTTCATCATTGGCCTTTTTAAACCTTCAAAACGGGCTAAAATGGAAAATTTGATTACAAAACCTTAATGAGGGCATTTCACATGAGCTGACATCCTACTGTTTGGTAACTAAAGGCGGGATTCATAGACAAAGCTTGAGTGTGTGTGTTCACTCACCCAAATGGAGGGCCACCCTCCACTCACCAGTTCAAAGTCTTAGTTGAGTGGGGTGGTTCACTCAACAGTTAGGGGCACACTCAATGCTTTTTCAACTTAAGTTGGCAGCCCTAATAGTATGTTGTAGGGGAAGTTTCCCTGTTTTGAGGGAAAAGGGACGGGAAAATTCCCTCTCACATTCCGCACTGATCAATAACAGTTCTCAAAGGTCACTCTTTTAGCTTTTTATGCTATTATCCTTGTTCCTTGGGGAGGCAGGACCCAGGACATAGGCCTTATCAGACAAAGACGAAAGTCATTGGTCTTCCCGCCTGGATCGGGGCAACCACAGTTGAATTGAATCCTTGTTGCTTGTTTGTTGAAGTGCTGATAATTTGTATTTATGTATAGAGTTGTGATGGAAAAGAAGTGAGAAAATGATAAAACAATGATTTGCCAGTTAGTTTTGAAGAACAGATATGTAGTTGAAAATAAGAAGAGTTATTGGTATAATGAGACTGTTGGACAAAAAGAAGACGTGAGGTTTTGGGAGAGCTTCAAGCAATCACATTTTCTTGGAATTCTCATTGATTGTACATCCTGATAAACGGAAGGAAGGTACCTACACCAACTTGTTTCACAAACCAAGATGAATCGAAAACCATGCACTACAAACTTGGTATGTGAAGATCGCAAAAAATCAAAGAGCGACCAGCACTTTCAGCTGTGGTACCTAGTTATAAATCCTTTCCATTTATTTTAGGCTCCTAAGGGTTCTTAGTTGTTCATGACTGTATCTTTCCCGAATCGGAATAGTTTGCGAAATATTTCGTTGTTGATTGTGTAACATTCGAATGGGATCTGTCACATCAAACATGTACCTACCTAACTACCGTTTAGGAACAGCCTAACTACTCTTATGTGTGCGTACTCTTATGAAGTTTTTGAATAAACTCCGAACTAAATAAACGATGTATGTTCTACTATATTACCTATTCCTATACCTACGTGAAAATAATAATAAAAGTTATCAGTTGACGCACTTAAGTGACCTCCTGCCGTCACTCAGGATATTGCACCGTTGAGCTGAGGGTGAAACTCACCTCAACGCCATTTTTTGTTAATGTATCCTGTTGAGTGTGCATTTGGGTTGCACACTCAGTGCACCCTCAGGGTCGCCCTCAAATCACGTCTATAAGTCGAGCAGAGTGTATGAACTCCCTTATTGATATACTTAGGGGTCCTCTCAGACTCAATTCCCGTCTATAAATTCCGCCCTTAATCATCACTCAACGTTCATTCTTGGTTTTGGTTTATCTTTATTTCTCACTCGAACTTACGATTTCGTTTGATAACCATCTTGGTTTGCCTGAAGAGGTATTTGAAATCATTTTGCAGCATTTAGATTTGGAAGATGTTCTATCTTGCTCGTTCGCTTGCCTTGGTTGGCGCAATGCCGTCAATAGCAACCGCATATGGGAAAAGCTGTGCAAGAAAAACACATCGGAGATTGAAGTTACGGGCTGAATGCAAGAGAGTGGGATCATCCTACAAAGTGTTCGAATCGGAGAATCTGCCGATGCTGAGCGTTTGGAGAAGGAGATACATGGATGACGTCGATCTCAAAAGAAATTGGAAACATGGATGCTGCCGGGAAGACTTTATTAGCAGTACTTCATCTCTCTATGGCAATATGGAGACTGATAATGAACTTTTCTTGATGTCTAAGCGGTCCAGTTCATCATACAAGGTGTTCAACATAGTGGACAGGCCAATCAAGACAGGTGAAATACATCTCGCCCTAGGGGACCACAGACCAGAACTCCTCAAACTATCCAACAACACCCTGGTGATTGTTCAACGCACTTTGCTGCAGGTATATGTTAAAGAAGAAGATAATGTATATAATGTGTATCAAAAAATGTATATAATGCAATATTCCTCTAATGATAAATGATATCAAGGTAGGAATGAACATTTTTGGTGGATATCTGAATGATTTTAAGTGAACCGAGATATAGAAATGTCTGAATGGCAGATGTTCCCAGTAGAATGTTGGGCGAGTTCATGAAATCAAATTCCCCCAACAGGATGTCTATTGAAATTTGCATTGCATTGACCCTCGAAATCAAAGTTAAAATGAGGAATTCTTATATTTAATTTTTAAAAGTAATTGTGAATTGTTGGTTGGTTTATATTACACTACGACATCTTCGACGATTTCCTCCACGATCCGTTGTTCCTCTTGGGAAGAGACGGAGGAGATGTGTGGAGCGATGATGTGGTCTGCCAAGGGGTCCGTCTGAACGGAAAAATCGCTTCCGGCGGGAGCCCGCGGAGGTTCGTAGCGCCGCATCTCGACTTTGTGAAGGGCGGAGTTGATCTCATTGATGGCGCAACTGTTTGAACAAAAAGAATTATTAGAGAGTTCCTGAACGATAGATGTGAAGTTTTTAGCTACAATGTCACCGTCAAATTGACGAAATAGCAACAAAAGTAGAGACCTATACAGGGTGATTCCCTCGCAGATGCAAAAAAAGATTTGGGTGAAACTACATCAAAAATGGAGTAAAATGCCGCCAACTGCATATTTTTATCTCACTCACTACTCGAGAAATGATTTTTTAAAGATTTTTTCAGGAATACCGTGTTTTTTTCATTTTAAACTCGGATTTCTCCACTTTGCCTCATTTAATTTTAACTTTCAACCTCATTTTCGGTATCAGCATTAAATTTCCTATGAGAATAGTACTTGGGTTCTTAAAAAGTACCATCCAAAGGTCCTCACATCAGCTCAAACATTGACGATTATGAAAAAAGAATATTTCTGAAAATCTTTAAAACTTTACTACTCTTCCAAAACGAATCCTGGAAACTGGCAAATCTCATGAAAACTGCTTCGTCTAATACTCTTTCCAACGGTATAACCAATTTTACTTTTATTTGGTTATTTAGGGGAGAAAATAATGTTTTAATGTTAAAAAATGTGGGTTTTTCAATGAAATTGTTGGTTTTCTCGAAAGATGACCATCCATGAACCTACGATTATGTGGTCGGTTTCTATGTATTTTCTCACGCTGTATCGAATGGTAACATTTGTAGATCTCTCCAACTCCGTTATAACCGAGTTTTACACTTAAAATCGCAAATGTTTAGTTTGTTTGTTACGATTAAATGTATGTGTGTTATGGGGTAAAATTAGTTAATTAAAGTGTAAAACTCGATCATAACGTAGTTGAGAGATCTGCAAGAGTTTCCATTTGGTCCAGCGAGAAAAAATACATAGAAACCGACCCCATACTCGTTGGTTCATGGAGGGTCATCTTTCAAAAAACCAACAATTTCATCGAAAAACCCACATTTTTTAACATTAAAACATTACTTTTTCCCCTAAATAACAAAATAAAAGTAAAATTGATAATACCGTTGGAAAGCATATTAGATGAAGCAGTTTTCATGAGATTTGCCAGTTTCCAGGATTCTTTTTAAAAGAGTAGTAAAGTTTTAAAGATTTTCAGAAATATTATTTTTTCAAAATCGTCGATGTTTGAGCTGATGTGAGGGCCTTTGGATGGTACTTTTTAAGAACCCAAGTACACTATTCTTATAGTAAATTTAATGCTGATTTCGAAAAGGTGGTCAAAAGTTAAAATTGAATGAAGTAAAGTGGAGAAATTTGAGTTTAAAAGGAAAAAAACACGGTTTTTCTGAAAAAACCTTTAAAAAATCATATCTGGAGTACGGATTGAGATAAAAATATGCAGTTGGCAGCATTTTACTCCATTTTTGATGTAGTTTCACCCAATTTTTTTTTTTTTTTTTTTTGCATCTGCGAGGGAATCACCCTGTATAGAAGAATTTATAATTGTGATAAGGTCATGTGTCATTAGTCATTTATTGTCAACATACAAGCACGTATATAACAAACGTCAGGCGAGCACTACAAATACGAAAACAAATATAGTAAAAATATAACATACTGGAATAACATACAGAAATAACAAGTGGTAACTAGTGATAGGAAGCGACATACACAACCAGTAGGCATTAAAGTAGGTAGGCACGGCTATGGGAACAGGATCAAGAATATGGCCACAAAAACCGCTCACGACCCAACAACATCACTCACATCATCATCATCAGGTGTTTGGGGAATTTATAATCTATTTCCCTGTTGTAGAGATGTGAAGTTTTCAGGCATTTACCTTAACCAAAAACTACAATGGAACCGTCAAATTGACGAAATAGCAACAAAAGTAGCGACCTGTATAAACATACTGAAGTCTTTCACATCAACGAGCTGGGGATCTGACCCCAATACTGCACTGACTTTCTACTATGCCACGATCCGTAGCATCTTTGATTATGGTTACATTTTGTACGCATCAGCAGCTGATTCCTCGCTTCTTAAGCTCGATAGATCGCAGTACCGTACCCTTTGTACATGTATAAGAGCTCTTCAATCCACCCCAACCAACTCTCTTTTGGCTGAAGCAGGTGAACCACCTCTGAAACTCCGAAGAGAAATGCTATCAAACTGCTTTTTAGCCTCAATACATAGCGGACATGAAGGTCTGATCAATGTGACACGAGAGCTAACCCTAAACACCTTGACATCTCAATATTGGCAAAAGATGTGCACCCCAGCAGTATGACCACCTATCATGGACCTCAAGAGAAGTACCTCCCCGATTTTCAATACCGTACTAATCTTAACAGATGGTTCCTTGTATCACTAAACTGCCTGAAATCGGGTATGGACCCAACATCTCGATAAATAGCTTCCTATCAAAGTACATGGCAGAAAGATGGCCGCAACAGCAGTATTCACAGATGGCTTTCGCCTGAATGACAAAGTAGGATGCACCTTGTACGACACAACCAACGGACATTCTAGACGTTTCCGCCTCTGGAACTACGCATCTATTTATTCTGCAGAAGCTTACGCCATACTAAAAGCACTAACATATGCAATCGAGTTTAAAAATAACTCCCAACAACTCGTCATACTGTCTGACTCCCAAAGCGAGCTCAGCAAATTGAAGAAAGCAACACCAACCTCTCATCTCACATTTCTCGAAGCTGAAGAGCTGAGGAAACAGGACAAATCTGTTCACATGATCTGAATAAGAGGCCATAGAGGCGTACAAGGAAACATTCTGGTGGATGAAAAGGCTCGCCTTTCTACGCAAATCCCCTTGAGAATTTCAACACCTCCATACTTTCCTCATACTGATCTACGTAGAGAGTTTTTCCTCAATTTAAAGAATAAATGGAGAAAATTCCATACGAACTACCATGCTGGCCACCGTTTGCGTCTCACTCTTCCCTCCCCCCTCTGAACAAAGATGGTTAAAAGATCTTCCTGCAACTGCAACTACACCTACTAATTTCATCAAGACTATGACAAGGCTCCGAACAGGCCACGCTTTGACTAGAAGATATCTGAATTCTATTCGACAATCTGACTCGGACGTATGCCTACAATGCAACAGCGAAGCTGAAACATTGGAGCACATATTCCTGAGCTGCCCATCATATTCGACAGAGAGCTGATTCGCAAAGTGTCAACTGCAGTCACACATCCATTTAACCTTGAAACATTACTGGCTCCGTACAGCCTCCGAATCTACACTGCGCTCTACGACTTCCTCTCATCAACAGGCAGAAGTTTATAAGTTATGTACCTACGTCATTTGAATTTGAATACAATGAGTTAGGATGTATCATTTTACTAATTATCCATTATATGTTAGCCAATTAGGCTGAATGTATCTCTATACGAAGCCAATAAATGAATAATTTAACAAAAATAATAATCTGGTGCGAGCCATAGCGGATGCTAACCTGATAAAGTCAAGAGGGTCGAATTAGTGTTATCTGAAAGCATCGCTACTTATCTTCAAGTAACGCTGAACCACCAAGGGATTTTCCCGCCTATCTATATGTTTTGTTTCCAGCATTTCTAAGTTTCCTAGTTCTTTTCTTATTCAGGAATATGTTTTGTAATGGCGGATTTTGGAAATTTATGAACAAAATGAATATAATTTTTATTAATCATAAATACCAACAAAAAATGAAAATCACTGTTATTGATGTGTAAGGTTACTTTGCGATAGGGAGCAAGAAGGGAGTTATAGTAGTTGTAATGTCACAAAGAAGAAACACAAAAAAACCCTAAACATGGAAATACTCAAAAAAATCGCATTTAAAAAAATATTTTATGGAAATGTTTGTCAAATTAGTAATAGAATCGCTGAAGTTGGTAAAACCTTATGTTCACCCTGTATATAGAGTTAATAGATGTTGAAAAAACAAGGGGCTTCGCCCCCCTGGACTCCGGTAACTTTTTGCCTTGAGCCTTCGGCTGAAATGTTGAAACATGGAACATGCTTTCTTACCGCTAATTCGTAAATGTAAATAAATTTAAAACTATGACATGGGATGTTGGGAAAGTAAAATTGGACATTAGTTTCCACTGTTGGGATGCTGAGAAAGTGAAAGTGGACATTACTTTCCACTCTGTTCGGAAAGTAAAAGTGGACATCATTTTCCACTCTGTTGGGATGTTGGGAAAATGAAAATGGACATTACTTTCCACTCTGTTGGGATGTTGGGAAAGTAAAAATGGACATTACTTTCCACTCTGTTGGGATGTTGGGGAAGTAAAAGTGGACATTATTTTCCACTCTGTTGGGATGTTATGAAAGTAAAAAAAATCCCGCGCTACTTTCGTTCCACGGTTTCATCACGTTTTGCCCAGTTAGGTGATGGATAAAGCATGTTCCATGCTAAAACAAAATAATAGTAAAAGAATACCTTTGCCAGTATGGATCCTTGAGGGCGCGGATCCTTTTGGATAGGAATCTCGCGAAACACGAAAACTCGTCTTCTTCAGGAGGTGGAGGCGGTTTTGGCGCAGCTTTTGGGGCACTCGGGGTCGACGTGATTAAGGCTGGCCGCTGAGGCACGGTTTGCACTTTGGTGAGGACCTGGGAACACAATTCAGCAATCCGTTATCGTATATCCACAGAACACAGGGAAAAGTAGAAGCGGCACCTCAACTGCCTGTAGATGGAGTGTCGCCAACATGTGATGATACCTAAATATATAATTAATGTCATATAGATAAGCTCCATGAAGGTATATAACAGGTAAATCAGGACAAAACGGAATTTAGTGAAAAACGTTGTCTATTTCCACGAAAAATAAAGAGTTACAATGTTGAAAAATCGATTTCGACGGTTAGGCTATCATCAGTAACAAACAATAACATTGTTATGATGGCCTAACCGTTTAAATCTATTTAACATTGTAACTCTTTATTTTTCGTGGAAATAGACAACGTTTTTCACTAACTTCCGTTTTGAAACGGGTTTTCACAACTTCTTCGCGAGTGATTTAGTTCGTAGGTAAATCAGGACCTTGAAAATACTTAAGCCTATTCGGTCGCAAATGGTTTAAGGTCAAATCCTGCAAAAACTCAAGCTATTATATTTTCCCGGAATAGTTGAGATTGACAACTGTTCCTAATATATCCCAAAATTTATTCTTAATTCCTTATAGCCACACTGTAGAAAAATGGGGAGTTCTTTTGCAGTATGACTCATCATGGTCTGCTCACATTGATTCCTTTGCCAAAGAGCATATGGAGCATTGCATTCCCTGTGTAAACTTTCATTCTTAACTCCAAAATATTTAAAATCCCGACTTGTGAAGTCACTTGTCCTGCCATTGAAGAAGAAGAACACATGTTTATTTAACAAAAGAAAAACAGAAATTTGACACATAGGTAATAAATCAAAAAACATGGTACAGCAATGGGCTTGAGTCATCCCGTCTGCTGGGATGACCCGAGCCGCCCATCTTATATGCCTATATATTACATTATGTATGCAATGCCTATTGAATTACATGCCTATTATATTTTTAAGCAAATTAATTGTAACATCAGTCTTTCGATTGTTCAAAATATTTTTGAATAATCAATTTTCGTTTTGGAGTTTCATCAATTAAATTCTGCCACCAGGTATCTACGGTATTTCCAAGAGTGAAATGCATATTGTGCTACCGCTAACCACTGTTCTCTGCTATCCAATAAGTGTACCATTCGCCTCATGTCCAACAAACTTTCTCCCAGGAAGCGCATTCTGAATTCTCGAAGCACAAGGCAGGTCCCAAAGAAGTGGAGAATATCCTCGTTCTCATTCAAGTTGCACAATGAACACAGCCTCGTCGGAGCAACCGAACGTGAATAAAGCCCATCATTCAGTGCAAGCATTGCACCCCTCAGCCTCAAGATCCATCGGCGAACCCATAAAGGATGATCCTCCTTCGGCAGCAAGCTTGCAGGTTGGACCTCCCGGCTCAGCAGAGGATACAGTGGATTCCTCGATAACCCGGTGCGTGCTGTCATATCTTCCATCCAACTGGGGCTAACCACCTCCACCAGCAAGTCCATCTGCCCCGGCCATTCATTCAGTCTTTTAAGTCCCCATGGAATTCACATCCATGCCGCTGGGCTAATCCAGAGAGCACTCGAAACCACAACACCTTAGACCTGACGACTTCGCGCGCAACTATCCCAGGGTACCTGCCCAGTAGCATCTTCAAGGCCTTAATAATATACCGGCAGGCTAAAAACAAGGTACGCACGAAATGCACACCAGATTCCAAGTATGCAAGATAGTTTGGAGCATTCCGTGGTAGACCAAAGATTAACTTAACTAAGTATCTCAACACTTGCTCAAGAGTATTCGACATCACATAATCCGTCACCTGCGCGCCATAACACAAGATTGCTCTTGCAACTGCATTAAAAATCTTATACTTAGTTGAGGCAGAGATGGATGGCCGGCAAAATAGAATCCTGTATACACTGTTAATAGCCAACTTGGCAGCTACAAGCTCTCTCAGTGAAATGCCTGCTGAATGAGAGTCTTGCTGTAAGGGTGACTCCAAGGTACCTGCACGAGTTCACAGTTTCAATAGGGACACCACTACCCATTGCTAACATTTGGTGAAATACTGTTTACTCTATCAATGGATGCGGCCTGTCGGCTCCAGGTTGTATTTAATAATTGTACCCGGTATGTTTGCAACTTGAAACTAGTATGGTTGGGCTGCATGTACTTACCATACTTGCAGACCCGTTGCCTTGTTTTGATTTTCAAGATTTTAAATCCTGATGCCTACTGCCTCCCTTCATATATGAAGAATTTTCTTTCATTTGGATCATCTACTCCAGGGGTGCTCAAACGGTCGATCGCGAGTGCTTTTTGAGTAGATCTCGAGAAGAAAAAATTTTTAATAAGTAGGTAACTAAACTACAAAAATGTATTACTTTTGTGTCGAGCTAATGAAGAATTCCCTTCGCTTTTTTCATTCCATTGCATTATACATCAACAAGTTTTGTGTTCAAAAGTTTTAAACACGGAGGAAATTATGGGCATTGCAACAAAAATTGTGAATTCCATCCGTGCACGTAGCTTGCAACGGCGGCTCTTTAAGTTGCAGTTGGAAGATAGGGAGTCAGCTGAACACAACTGATTTAGTTCTTCACACGGCCATCAGGTGGTTGAGTCGCGGAAAATTCCTAGAAAGGTTTCAAGAATTATTGCCCGAAATAACAGCTTTTCTAGACGTAAGAGGTGATGACACTGAGATGTTGAAAAACGAAAAATGGCTGACTGGTTTGGCATTTTTGACTGACATCACAATGCACTTGAACACCATTAACTTGGAGCTTCAAGGTAAAGGAAAAACTATTATTGAGATGATTAGCGCAGTAAACGCATTCAAAAGTAAATTGCAACTTATGATAGATCAACTGAAAAGAAAGGATCTGAAACATTTTCCGTCTTTGAAAGCAAGGATTCCTCAGTTGAATTATGATACGTATGAGGCTGAATTATCAAATATTTTGGGACAATTCGAAATGCGTTTTTATGATTGCAGTAAATTGGCAAATATAGCATCATTTATGAGTTATCCTTTTTCATGTAAAAACATTGAGGAATTAGCTACTGAAGTAGCAAGTCAGTTTAATATGAACTCATGTTCAGTTGAAAATGAGTTGGTGCAGATTATATCAGATTTACATCTCAAAGCTACAGCATCTGATACAAATTTCTGGTGTTTTATATCTGAAGATAAATATCCGAATCTAAGGCAAATCGCCCTTCAACTGACGGCAATGTTTGGGTCAACTTACTTGTGCGAGTCTGCATTTTCTGAAATGAAGATAATTAAGTCAAAATATCGACTAACTGGCGATCATATGTCATCATGCTTTCGATTGGCACTCAGTGGTTACGCACCATCTTATGAAAAGTATGCTGAGGACATGCAGTGCCACGCTTCAACATCCAAAGTCACTCCTTAGTTGAGTTTAACACCACATGTAACTCTTTTGTTTTGCATCAACGAATAAACTCGCAATTTTGAATAACTAGGAGTTTTTTCATTGATATTGTAGAGAAGAACTTAAGTCAACCTAACCCCAACCTAATGTAAATTGTGCGGAAAGCTAATATCTATATATGCTACGGTACACCCTACCTAGGTAGGTAGGGTGTATCGTGTATGTACGACAACCCTGCATCACACATACTTGCAGCCTCTCAGAGTCGATCGTAAGTAGTCTAAAAATATTGAGGTAGATCGCCAGCAGTTCAAGTTTGAGCACCCCTGATCTACTCGATTGCAAACGGTGCATTTGATGCTACCGCTTTATAGTAACCGCTAAGCCCTGGCATTTGTGCTGTGAAATTCCGCAGTAATTTTTATTATTGCAGTTTTCAGGAAGGAAGTTGACCGTCAACAGGGCAATCGACAGGATTGAACTATCGTCTCCGCACCTGTTTATTTATCACTTCGCTCCTACAGAACAGTTGACCTTCCAATTCCTACCAACCTAGATTCATGATGGAATATAACTTCATGCGAAGAGTTACCTCTCCTTCTCGTTAAGTATTGTATTCTACATAATATTGCAGACGTTTGAGAGTTTTTGGTGACCACTAACGTACCCTCAACATCACCCTAACGTACCCTCAACATCACCCTAACGTACCCAAGAGCACGTGACCTTGAGGGGACGTTAGCAGTGTCGTACGTTAGAATGGCTCATTCAACGACACCCGTCTGGGGACCTAAAGGCACACGACACTAGCCTAACCTACCTATAAATGTAACACTACTGGGCACCACAAAATTACTAATACTGACGAAGTAATTAATAGTTTTTCTTGAAATTCCCCATCAGTACCTACTAATTATGTTGACCTAGTGGGTAGATTTTTTTGAACACCCCTCAAACTTGGTTATTTTTCATTTCAAGTCGCGTAGAAACAGATTTTGCCATATCTGAAAACCGCCTCTGCCGTCTCGCTTTACTAACCTTCAACTTGATTGAAAAAACTCCGTTCTTTTGCGCACAGGCTCTATTTGGTCGATTGGAGCCTTGTTTCTATTATTATTTAACATATTTTAAATGAGAAACCTGAGTTTCAAGACACAACTTCTTTGCAATATTGTTCTTAGTTTGCCTGACCCTTCAGCTATTTTCTCGTGAACTGCGTGAAGTGCTGCCTCCACTGATGATTATCAGGTAAAATCCTGGTTCATTGTCATAGAGATAAATACTTTTTCATACTTGTTGATAATTTACCCAAAAGAAAACCCAAAAACATCAAGTTTTAACGACTAATCACCTACTAATGAACGAAAATACCTAAACCAAATACCTAACAACGTCAATAGATAAATATATATAAATTACAACAGTATAAAATTAGTAAACAAATAATTTTAATGATGAATGAGTTTGTCAAATGGATTTACCTGAGTTGCTGGCTGCCTTGGTGGTGCTTGGTCGTGCGTATAGATGAGGTAATCCACGCCGTTGGAGGATATCAGTTCCTAAGGGACAAACATACTGGTAAGTAAATGCATGCATTGCAGGAACGTCCCACAGTGGTCGAAATCGCAAAAACCCTGACCAAAACTCTCAAAACCAAAAAAGTACCTTAAGGTTGAGGTGCGGCTTAAACCACTACGGGCAGGTTAATCACATTCATCCAATGGATAAGAGGGATTTATCTGAGGTATAGCTTTATCCTCCAGATAACACAACACCAGACACTAGCAGTGCGTTCCGAATCACGATCACAACGCCACTTTCGCCACTTCAGTTAAATCCAGTTAAGGCACTTCCCCTCACAACGATGACGTCACGGAGGGGTGGTAGTTCCCTCTCCCCTCGGCCTCCCGCGTCCCGTGCATTTATTGCATCCCGCGTTTTTATTTAAACAGTGATCTTTTAGTTTTGGTATTTGCCTACCTAAGTAGGTAGGTACTTAATTTCTTTTTTTCAAGCAAAGGGTTGAGCTTCGATGTATAAAATGAAATTTATAGAATTGGTCCATATATTACTAAATATTGATATATTCAACTAGGATTGAATATATCACCTATTGTTCAACTATACGAATTTAAAACGATTTTTAAAAGCACATTTTGGATAGGTAGGTAGTACATCTCTATTGGTAATCACGAAACGCGTACGTAGATATCATCCTATTTTCAGGGTAATTGATTTTTGGGAATAACTAAAAATTTTCAATTATGAAGACCTTAGTAGGTAGACAATTTGCTTTTCTGTAATACTAATCATACTAAATACATAATGAGCCAAAACGGACTACCATGAAGGGGTTTATACCAACATTATTCGCTAAAGGAACTTACTCAATAAACGGGTCCAATTATTGTAATGTATATTAATGTATGTACCTACGTTATCTTACACATTTCGACTTTGTGTTGCAAACGAGTCTGCAACACATTGGGACATTTTATGCCTTTAGTTCTAGAATGAACATTAATATGTTGGATTCTATTTTGAACAAATAATTTTGACGAATAATATTCAAAACAATAATTTTCATCACAATTGTAACAGTTTCAATGATTTCAATAAACTTGTAATAAAGCAATTATCTCTACCCACGGCTTCATTTTGGCGTTTCCTCGAAGTGATTTCTAACGTAGAAACTAATAGCAACAAAACAAGCGGCATTGTTTACTACATCAATTAATAACATTGATTAATATAACTTGGTGACATAAATACCAAGAGCAAGTACCTACGAGAGAAATGCGTGATAAATCGAGAGCTTTAAAACGAATGGTGAACTATTTCTGTCGAAGTGCCAAAGTAAAGACATGTCAATGTCAAAATCAAGACATGTCAATGTCGAAATTCACGCTCATTTGCGATATCTGTTATCTTATCGCCCGTCTTATCACAACGACCACGCCAACCCAGCTCCAGACATGGATCGAAGATGGAAGATTTCACACGCCATATTTAAGGGTGGGCGAAGGGTGGGAGAAATCCGTGACGTCATCGATGTGGCGAAATGGGCGATCATGGCAGGAAACGGAACGGAAAATGGCGTCTATTTTGGGGCAAAAGTGGCGAAAGTGGCGTTGCGATCGTGATTCGGAACGCACTGTAGGTACACAACATGTCCCGCTGTACGCTCCCCTGTCGACCTGTATTGTAACTAACGTCAACTTGCGATGGAACTAAGCTCCCTTATGGGTAGCTGATTTCTGTGATTATTCAGTAATTGCTAGAGTCTTCGTGGTGTAGTTGATATCATAACAGACTACTAAGGTGTGACCCGGGTTCATTCCCACGTACAGGACACCATTTTTAGCGAATTTTTGAAGAAAATTAAGCTATTGCTCTCGCTTCAAAATTTGTAGAATGTGAATTTTTGAAAAAGTTTTATGCAGAAATCCGTTTCAGGCTATTCTGAATCATATTCTGAAGTTTAACGCATTTTTTTATGTATGTATGTATGTATGTATGTATGTATATATGTATGTATATATGTATGTATATATGTATGTATATATGTATGTATGTGTCATTCCAGACGATAACTGTCCGTAGAATTGTGCTAGAAACTTCAAACAAATTTTAAAATGTTAAGGACACAAAACGAAAGTTCAAGTTCGTTGGCCAGCATGATCGGATTACATCTTCGGGTTGAAATTTTCAAAAATGTAGTCAAAAATTCCAAAATAGCCTGTTTTTTGCGATTTGTTGTGCGAAATAATTTTTTCAGCATACTGACATGTGGTATATTCGGAATCAGCGTAAAATTTCCTATAAGAATATGTATCAAGTTTTCAAAAATTTCAAAGTTGAAAAATCAGTCAAAAATCGAAATAATGCCGTTCGCTAGTTGTAAAAATCGGTAATATTTGCATGAAACATTGTCCAAATTCAGATCGAACTACTCTTATGGAAGTATCCCTGTATAACCAATCCTAGAATCATGCTGTTTAAAACGTAGGTAGTAGGTGCTTTAAAAAAAAAAAAAAAAAAAAAAAAAAAAAATGTAATCACAACTGATGAGTTTACTCTGTGCATGTGTTAATACTCGTAATTTGATTCCATGTTTGTCTATCAAAATCATAAACTAAAATTTCTCAACACGATCAATAGCGACTGAAATGTCGAAGATTTCTTCAAAAATTCGCTCATGGGGTCATGCTGCATGACTGGACTTTTTTTCCATTCGAATCCAACCTCCGAAACAAATTTTCAAACGTCATTATTATAAACGTTTTAAATCATACTTTAAAACGTCATTTTGATTTATTCATCTAAATAATCTGTATTTTACTAAGGGATTGACTACTTGATGTTACGTGTTTTTGGGATGCGAGCTTGCGAGCATCCAGACCACCAAACTATACAAATCATTCTGATCTATATTTTAGCGGCGGACATAGATTAATAAAAATTGAGGCACCAATTCATTCAACATAACCTATTCGTACGAAAAGACTATGGGGGAACGTACCTAGTTACGAGGGTCATCCCAAAAGTAAGTTTCCCTATTTTTGAAAAAATCGAAAAACTGCTTTATTGACTAAAATATTTACATGGTTGGAAAGCTGCAGACCTGAACTACTTTTCCACATAGTCGCCGAGTCGTTCCTGGCACTTTGCATACCGTGTGGCGAGTTTTTGTAAGCCAACAGCATACCAGTTTCTGTCCAATCCGCGCAGCCACTCGTTGACGGCGCCCTCGACTTCTGCGTCACTGGAAAATCGCTGGCCTCCTAAAAAAGTTTTCAATGCCGGGAAAAGATGGTAATCACTCGGGGCGAGGTCTGGAGAGTACGGTGGGTGGGGGAAAACGTCCCAATCAAATTTTCTGAGCAATTCCTGGGTCAAATTTGTGGAATGTGGCCTTGCGTTGTCATGAAGAAGCAGCACTTTTCTCTTCAAAAGTCCGGGTCTTTTGGCTTTAATGTTTTTTCTCAGTTGTTCCAAGACTTCACAATATCTGGTGACTTCACACAATTCACAATTTCATCAATTGTACGGCGTCTATCTTCATCAAGTGCTGCGCGAACGGCCACAATCGCCTCCTCTCGAGTCGAACTCGACGGGCGTCCACTACACTGCTCGTCATGCACCGATACACGTGCTTCCTCAAAACTTTTTCGCCACTTTCAGACCATTTTGACACTCATCGCGTTGTCACCATACGCTTGACAAAGTCTACGATGAATTTCAATCGCGGTAACCCCCTCCTTGGTCAGGAATTTGATCACAGAACGCACTTCACAATCGGACGAAATCGCAAGGGGGGCATCCATGTTTCTAACTGAATAGGTTATCAACAAACCGACACAGCGGCCTGAAACTTTTACAGGACTACCACTACATCCAAACAAAAAACTTGGGACCATCCGTAGGTTTCTATGACTTGTAGGTTTTTTAAAAAGAAAATAGGGAAACTTACTTTTGGGATGACCCTCGTACAATTCAGGTAGGGGCGCGAGGAGACTTGTTGTGTACCCAACGTCAAGTTAACACTTAATCTGGCGTTTAATCTGTTTTGTGTTAAATCTGGCGTTTTAATTTATCTGTTCCCTGTATGGCAGGATACTTATAACTGGAGATTAATGATTTATCTAGAGCTTTCTAACCTCAAACAAGTTTATTTATTTACAAAAATCTTATTCGAATCTCGTTTGATTGTCTTTATTGCTGTACCTTCCAATGGAATGGATATTTGGGGGATTTGTCTTCTAACAGCAGCAACGGCGAAGATTCTATTGTATTCATAATTCGTAGAGTGGAAAAGAAGACCGTATATGGCCCATTTTCTCGTGACGTCACGCCTGGAGTTGGTTCGCGTTTCAGCCAAAGTCGGCCATGAGACCGCCCTACGTCAATGAATCGCTACTCAACCAACCTATTTCTCACAAGAAGTTTGCCGTCTCACGTCATCATAATTCGTGGTTATAAGGCCATTTTTCAACAGTTTTGTTTTGAAAAAGTATAGTATTGTAGCAATACAAAGTTTAAATTCGACTAAATGTTATAATAATCATACCTGCCAGCGCAATAATTGATTGTAGATTGCTGTCAGCAATACCAATCTAACGTGAACGAGTTTTTATTTGGACTAGGAGCCTACTAACTATAGTAGTTAATCAGTGTCAGAAAACTAAAGAACTTCATTCGTTTAGGCTTTGAGAATAATTAACTTGAAAAATAGTGAAGAAAAGATCCTCAGGTGTCTGTACTGCTATGTAGGCACCTAGCCATTGCTCAGGTAGCTTCATCAGCGTTTTATTATAAGTTCGTAGTACTATGCTTAACTGAGGAAGCTTTACTTGTTATATTGAATGAATAAAAGGAGAGATTTGATAGTTTGTCAAAATAAACAAGGCAGGTTGTTGCTACACCAAGAAACGAAACTACTTAGGTAGGTACGTACGTCCTACCAGATTTGCTGTGGGTTTAAAGTGCCTAAACAAAGTAGGTGGGTCGTTGCTTTGCCGACGAATACAACCGCTGATTAGCAAGTTTGTCAAATATCGAATCAGGGAATATGCAACATGAATTAAAAACCAGCTGCAAGGAAAAAACCTGAAATGCATTCCTCTGAAGGTAAGATTTCATAAAGACGGCATTGCGAGTTTTGCAGTTACGCAAATTTTATGGACAAAAAAGGTAATTAGGTAGGTACCTACTTTCGTTTTGATCAATGAAGTACCTACATGAACAAGTAATAATATACGGAAAGTATGTAGGTATACCTTACCTCTAGGTAGGTACTTATTTCCACATGTGATACAACTTACTATTCCCGCCTAACAGAGCTCTCATAACACATCCTTTCACAAGACCACTTTCACAGTACTCTAAAGATTTTTAGTTTCAATTGATTCAAAGAACAGTTCTAAAACTAGATAGGTAATCCACAACATCTTTGCAGCTGATGTCTGGATCATCTAGAACACTTGTATGTCAACTCCCCAACACACATTTCATATGGATCTCTACCCCACAGATTAAATCTTGCGTTCGTAGCGTTTGAGGTCAACACCTGATAATAACTTGATGTAATTTGCATACAATTTATCACCTTGCATATTACAAATAATGAAAATATTGACTCGGAACTAGGTGAGACTATGTTATGCTGTTGTCCAGCTGTGCCTACAAATGGCGCATTTTCGCATATGTTTACTTGTCACCATGACAACAAGGTGAAATAACTTGATTTCGCCTTGCCTCGATGTAAGGATGCGCTAGTGTCCAAGTCTCGAGAATATCACCCATACCAAGTAAGACCTTGTGTAGATCACCTACTAATACGGGACGAGTGCGTATTTTTATTGAGGTTTCGGTTGGACAAAGATACCGTTCTTTACATTCTAACAAAGATCGAAGATGATAAAGTCCACAACATACTGATCACAATAATTCATTCATAATAATAAATTCAGGTCGCAATATCGCAATTCGTGTATGTATTTCTCTCTCTAGAAATGAAGTAAATAGCAAAAAGTCCAGTCATGCAGCATGACCTCATGAGCGAATTTTTTAAGAAATCTTCGACATTTCAGTCGCTATTGATCGTGTAGAGAAATTTTAGTTTATGATTTTGATAGAAAAACATGGAATCAAATTCTATCTACAGCATGGTTCTAGCCTTAAACAGCATGGTTCTAGGATTGGTTATACAGGGATACTTCCATAAGAGTAGTTCAATCTGAATTTGGACAATGTTTCATGCAAATATTACCGATTTTTACAACTAGCGAACGGCATTATTTCGATTTTTGACTGATTTTTCAACTTTGAAATTTTTGAAAACTTGATACATATTCTTATAGGAAATTTTACGCTGATTCCGAATATACCACATGTTAGTATGCTGAAAAAATTATTTCGCACAACAAATCGCAAAAAACAGGCTATTTTGAAATTTTTGACTACATTTTTGAAAATTTCAACCCGAAGATGTAATCCGATCATGCTGGCCAACGAACTTGAACTTTCGTTTTGTGTCCTTAACATTTTAAAATTTGTTTGAAGTTTCTAGCACAATTCTACTGACAGTTATTGTCTGGAATGACACATACATACATAAAAAAATGCGTTAAACTTCAGAATATGATTCAGAATAGCCTGAAACGGATTTCTGCATAAAATTTTTTCAAAAATTCACATTCTACAAATTTTGAGGCGAGAGCAATAGCTTAATTTTCTTCAAAAATTCGCTAAAATGTGGTGGTTCCTTATTTGCCGAGCTTGATAGCATGATGGATACTGTTGTGTTGTGGACGTCAGACCCGGTTTTTTTTTAAACAGCCAATCCATGAAGAAAATGTAGCTCCTACTCTACTATGTGGTAGCTCCATGTGTAAAACTCCCTTATTTTGTCGCCTACAGACACCAATGAGGATGCTAACGGTGCTATCTGCCAGACAGAATTTATCTGAGGGATGATTTTATCCACCAGGTAATTTGGCATTGATAAACGATTCAAATTCTTTATCTGGAGTATAGCGCTACTCAGTATAGCTATCCTGCAGTTAATGTAGATAATTGATAACCCCCCCTTAGAATCCTGCCACTTGCAGTGCCCCTTTGGTCACCTTGTTCAATGCCACTAATGACCCTTAAGCTGGATTCACATAGAGCTGAACGAGTGCAGAAAGTGGAAGGATGGAAGGACAAAACACAATCTGATTTGCTGTTAGGACAACAGTTGAGGAGGGTGGCCGACATGTTGTCGGAAGGGGCGGACAGCGGTGGGTGGTAGAAATTTTCATTACGTTTCCATGTTCCATTGAACTCCGCGCAAGCACAGTGGACAGGAATGTTGATAACCGCAAGTAGAGGTTTCAGATCAGA
Organism: Adelphocoris suturalis; assembly: GCA_030762985.1. Classification (NCBI taxonomy): domain Eukaryota; kingdom Metazoa; phylum Arthropoda; class Insecta; order Hemiptera; family Miridae; genus Adelphocoris; species Adelphocoris suturalis. The sequence goes on along the minus strand of JAUMHS010000014.1, from coordinate 7,213,249 downwards.
GAGGCTTTCAGTAGGAAGGTTATGATTCCGTCTGACACGGAGACTGCTTCATGTAAACACTCTTCCCGACTCCACTGGTTTTTCTGTCCTTCCACTTTCCGCTCCATGTGAATCCAGCTTTATGGTTGATGTACGGCTTAAACCACTAAATAAATTTTAAAAAAATTGTTCTCCCTATAAATAATTTTAGTAATGATTTAATGACTCACAGGTTTAACTTTCACAGGTTTAACAGACGTTGTGGCTGATTTCCGCAGCATCTTCTTGGGTGGCGTCCAATCTGTATCTCCGTCCCTCAGGGCTTCGTCGCTCCCTCCTGCACAATAAATGTTTCATGGCATGAAAACAAAATTTGAGACGTGAAGTTTTAGAGATTAATTTCATTAGGACCATTGATCAAGGGGAGTCCGTCCAAAAAACAGTGTTTTTCAAAAAGACACTGTGTCGTTTAAAACACAGTAGAAAACCGAAACCAAAAAGTTCCAGTCAAAAATATATATAAAGGAAGAAGCGGCCTAACTTCGACCCTCATATGGTACTATATTGTGTACATAGTTTTGAAAATCAAGAGCTTTGAGGAAAAAATAAATTGTTAACTACCAATTTTACGGCAAAAAACACTTTCTTTTATTATTATTTTTTTTTAATTTTTAGGTTTTTGGAGTTTTTATAGATTTTTTGGCACATTTTAATAATGAAATCTAAGTACATTTTCAGCAAAATTTTGCACATGAATTTTTCAATGTTCTACTTTATAGTTAATAGACTTTATTTGAGCAATATTCTACTAAAAAATATAAATTTAACGATTTTTTGCCATTTTTAGAGATTTTTTAAGCACTTTTAGCGAATTTTTGAAGAAAATTAAGCTATTGCTCTCGCCTCAAAATTTGTAGAATGTGAATTTTTGAAAACATTTTATGCAGAAATCCGTTTCAGGCTATTCTGAATCATATTCTGAAGTTTAACGCATTTTTTTATGTATGTATGTGTCATTCCAGACAATAACTGTCCGTAGAATTGTGCTAGAAACTTCAAACAAATTTTAAAATGTTAAGGACACAAAACGAAAGTTCAAGTTCGTTGGCCAGCATGATCGGATTACATCTTCGGGTTGAAATTTTCAAAAATGTAGTCAGAAATTTCAAAATAGCCTGTTTTTTGCGATTTGTTGTGCGAATCAATTTTTTCAGCATACTAACATGTGGTATATTCGGAATCAGCGTAAAATTTCCTATAAAAATATGTATCGAGTTTTCAAAAATTTTGATGCTTTTTGTGGTTGTGTGCCAAGCAAAGACTGAAAATTTCAACTTCGCTGTAAAGTTTTCTATCTTGCAGAATCGGTGTGCCAATTTATTTTATTGTATAAACTAGCCGCTCCGGCTCGCTTCACTTGCCTCCACTTCCAGCTGGGGGGGGGCAAGCCCCCAGACCCCCACCCCATTAAGTTGCTTTGCTTCGCTCGCAAGGTGTGGCTGTATATATGCGATTCATTTATGGTAGCTGGAATGGAAATCCCCTATTCGTGAAATTTTGTTTGAGCCCTCACAAGGATTTTCTAGTTTTTCTACCCCCCACCCCTCCCCCCCACACCTCACAACCACCCCTTCCTGAGCAGGGGTTGCGCAATTTTGATGTGGCCTATATTTTGCGCCAGAAGTGGCTGGTAATATTAAAAAAAGAATCGCGCAAATCGGTCAATCCGTTCAAAAGTTATGGAGGTACCCACATACAGACACTTTACTTTATTAATATAAAGAAGATTGTACATTTTGTGTAATTAAATTGCTTTGCTGGCTTTACGTGAAATATAAATCTAAAGAACAACAAACACGACATCGAAAATTATTGCATTTACCTTCTTCTTCGCCGCCATCAGCATTTTCTAGGGTAATGAACTCTTTTAAACCCTCTCTCGGATCATCTTCCGTCGCACTGATCTACGGAGAAAGAAATAACAAAAACAAAGGTGAGAACGATATAATACTGAAAAACTAGAGGCATGCAGTAAAAGGAATATCACAGGAACTACGTAACTATTTTTGTGAAGATTCGCTCAGTGACAAGGGGTGCCAACTGTCCCAGGGACATTCAGAAAATCAGGGACTGTATGTGATATCTTGAATACGTTTTTCAATATAAGTTGGCAAAATTTGAATAGTCAGTAGTTTTTTTTAGCACATAGAACCCATTTTCGAACAACTTACGACCTGATTTACCATGTATTTTAAGTATGTAAGTTTATTATTGATATGCATTTTTATGACACCGCATTGGCACCAATCATATAGGATATGATTATATTAAGGACATATTGTAATAATACATAAGACATAGGGTATAATATGTACATAAATTTGAAACAAGCAAATCAAAATTAGAACAAAACATATTTTGAGTGGAATTTGGACAGCTGCAGACTATGAAAAGCTAAATCATATCAATGACAGCCCGAGTAAAACCAGAAAATGTGAAGGGCCAAGCTGAGCACCAATAGGAAATCACCACCAGGATCAGGAGCACCATCTCCCACCCCTTTCACTTCTTCTGACCAATAGGATTTGAGAAGCCCTTCACTTACGACCAAGTCGCAAGCTGGGCTATTCCTACCTACTTCCAGTTATTTTAGCATGCACAAGCTTTAGCCATGGGTACTCTCTCAGAAAACGACAGGAATATATGACACGAAAGTAGCGCGGAGTTTTTTATTGATTTCCATGTACAACCATTCTGTCGCTAGGGAAGTGTAACTCCCCTAGTTATCGTTCCACTATAACGTACGCCACTTTTAGGGATGCTCTAATTTTATCACAACATATCATGATCCCTAAGCCTCAACAGTGCCAAGGAAAGCTGATTTATAGCGCCAAGCTACTAACTAATAATGCTTCGTAAACATAATGGCAATTTACGTCTCGTTTTTCTCCCTAAAATAATCATTGTGGGCCTAGTGATGTAATAATATTGATATCTGTACTATCTCTCCTCTTGAATATGTTTTTCAACATAAGGTGTCAAAATGCAAATAGTCAGCAGTATTTCTTTTTTAATTGTTAATTATGTTTTTAGATTTTTTCAATAGCACATAGAACTCATTTTCCAGCAACCTATGACCTGATTTATTATGTATTTTAAGAATGTCACCTCGTTGGCAACCCTGAAAGATGGAGACCAATCATATAGGGCATGATTATAATATAAAATGGGTACATAAATTTGAAACAAACAAATCAAATTGAGTATAAAACATATTATGAGTGGAATTCGGACAGCTGTAGACCACAGAAAGCTTCATCATATAAATAATAGCCAGAGTGAAACCAGAAAATGTAAAGGGCCATGTCGAGCACCAATAGGAAATCTTACTTTATCAACCTCATTGGTTACCATCTCCCACCCCCTTCACTTCTTCTGACCAATAGGACATAGAACCCATTTTCCCACAACCTGACCTGAATTATTATGTACCTATTTCAAGTGTGTATGTGTATTATTAATATTATTATTAATATGCATTTTTAAGACACCCCCAGGCAACCCTGAAAGATGGAGACCAACCATATAGGATATGATTATAATATAATAAGGACATGTTGATATAATTGGAGGCCAACTGGATTCATGTGAATGGGGCATAAGCAATACAGGATGGTTGAATACCAACAAGTCTGCAATCCTCCACCTCTTACATGCACGTTGCAGGCACGGAGAACAGTTAAGGCTAGTCTCACGTGATCCTGTCACCTGAATAGTGTCGTGTCGACAGAAGCATTCATTTAATGAACGTTCAGCAAGAAATTTTGTGAAAGCCAACATTTGAGGTGCAAAGCGGCTATTGACTGAGCAAACCAATGACGTGATTGAAGCATGACGCTACTCATTGGCATTCAAGTATTTCACCTTCTTTTCCACTTCAGCAGAGAATACAGCTGTTGCAGTGTGTGGAATGTAATAGGGTCCATCATGGATACCAAACATTGATCCTCTTCCCACACACCACAACAACCTAGATCATCTCACAACCCAAGGCAGGTGACTTGAAGTCTCTATGATGAGGGCTCTTGGTGCAATATCCCCATCCCCTCTCCAAGAGCTCAGCATCACCACGCCGTTCTACACTCCTCCACGTCTCACATGCTCGATGCCAGTCACATACAGGAGGCGTGAAAAACAGTGAAAGCTATTCCCTAACAAGCCACACCCAAACATTTCCTAATGGATGCAGCAATTTTTCTGTTGAATAATCAGCAAGAACTTTTATGGAGGCTGTCATTCAGCTAAAGACAATATAGCTGTCACGGCAAGTGGTAACATAAGTGTCCATCCCAAGTATCTAACAATGCCTCAGTGTGGTTACAACAAACGGCGGGAACTCCTCAAAAATCATAGCAGATTTAAGTCTCTCAGATGGCTACCTCTTTACCTTCTCCTACAGCTCACCTATCACACTTCATTATGACATCTGGACTCCAACCTCCCAGTTCGGCAACCCAAATACATGCTTCTTGAATACACGAATGTAAAATCCATCTAGCACCACTTTCTCATGTCCTATTCGTCCGATCTCGCTCAAATTCAGGGACAGATAGATGTGGAATGGATTGAACAGCTTACGCTGTTGATGGTTCCCAACGAATTTCATCTCTCCTGTCTCACTGGTAAATTTTGCACATATGTAATTATGTAGGTATCTGCCATAACTCCGCACAGACTTGAACTAATTATTATTAACATTTGTATTTGTATTCATGGCAACCACGTTTACCCGAATTCTGTTTTTTCCTGTCAAAATATCTGTATCGTTTCATGTACATCAAGATGAAATATATTCATAGTTATTTAGTTTTAATACAGTGTTCAATGGTTAGAGTTATATAAACTAACAGGTTATGGTCCCAGCACGCTTCCACTGCGTCACTCTGCACCGAACGTAACATCAATTCTCTCATTGCCAAATTGACCGATTTCACTCTAACTTTGAGGACTACGGAACTAAAAAAAAACGGATTCTTTACATTCGTGTGACGCATATGAGCTGTTTTTTGACAAATAGAAACAAAACAAATCATTTACCGCTTGAAAGGCGCCCTGATGCTTCCGCTCAACGTGTTTCGCGAGGTTCGTAGTGGAAGATTTGTAGGACAAAATGTGACCGTACAGCTGTCATGGAAAGTGGTAACCAAGTGGTGACATAAGTGTCCATCTCGGATAACAAACAATGCCTCAGTGCGGTTCCAACAAACAGCGAGAACAACTCAAAAAACATAGCAAACAGCAGCAGATAGCAGATACAAACCAGACAGCAGACAGACATAGCAGATTAAAGTAGGCAGGCATAGCAGATTTAAGTCCCTCTGATGGCTACCTCTTTACCTTCTCCTACAGCTCACCTATCACACTTCACTGTGAATCTGGACTCCGACCCCCCAGTTCGGCAATCCAAATGCATGCTTCTTGAATACACAAATGTAAAAATCCATATTGATGGAGAGGATTGAACAGCTTACGCTGTTGATGGTTCCCAACGAATTTCATCGCTCCTGTCACACTGGTAAATTTTGCACATATGTAATTATGTAGGTAGTTATATCTGCCATCACTCCGCACAGACTTGAACTAATTATTATTAACATTTGTATTTGTATTCATGGCAACCACGTTTACCCAAATTCTGTTTTTTCCTGTCAAAACATCTGTATCGTTTCATGTACTTCAATATGAGAAATATATTCATAGCTACTTAGTTTTAATACAGTGTTCAATGGTAAGAGTTATATAAACTAACAGGTTATGGGCCCAGCACGCTTCCACTGCGCCACTCTGCACCGAACGTAACATCAATTCTCTCAACGCCCAATTGACCGATTCCGCTTAAACTTTGAGGATACGGAATTTAAAAAAAAAAACGGATTCTTTACATTCGTGTAACGCATACGAGCTGTTTTTTTGAAAAATAGAAACATAACAAATCATTTACCGCTTGATGCTTCCGCTCAACGTGTTTCGCGAGGTTCGTTGTGGAGGATTTGTAGGACAAAATGTGTCCGCACAGCTCGCACTTGGCATGACCGTCCGTCCCCGTTCTCGTGAACAGCTGCCAAACTTTGGAGGATCTCCGGTCCTTCACCTCGTCTTTCATTGCTCTCTGCGTCCTTCGAGAATTCTACTCCGAAAACCTATCAACAGAAGAAAAAAAAATAGGCGTGAAATATTAGAATTTCTGTTTTTTAAATTGGGGTTTTGGTTTATAAGCAGGGTTTTTTTTTGACATTGAAAATGTCTTAGTCGACGGGTCAACCAGAAATTTTGTTACGCAAAGAAAAAAACGTTCCGCAACCTATAAACGAGTTAGGTGTTGTTACGATTGAGTATACTAGCATTGAAATTACTGAGACATTTTCAATGCTCACAGCTCTTCTCTTGTAAGAGAGAAAGTACGAGCGGCCTGTTTTATTTTGTTTATTCTAAATCAATGAACGAATGTGTGGCCGCAATGACGTACCTACAGATTTTCCGAAATTGAGATTTTCAGGCAACAACCCTCCCAACTCCTACTATACCTTGTACGTGTCTCTGTTACCACAGTAACCATGTAAGCGTACCTATTCACAGATAACAGTCTTTACGAGTAGATTTTTTAGCATGGAACATGCTTTAGTCATCACCTAACTGAGCAAAAACGTGACGAAACCGTGGAACGAAAGTAGCGCGGGATTTTTTAATGATTTTTCACTTACAACCGACCCGTTTCTAGGGAAATGTTTCCCGCTTAGTTTTCATCCCACGAAAATCGTTCGCCACTCGTTAAAAAGCCCTCGATCCCCACCAGAATTTACTATTGCTACTAACTAACTGCTAATTACTACTTGCTATTCTTTCAAGCTTTCGAGCAAACTGATTGAGCGACAAAATTTACTGAGGTTCGAATTCACCACATTTAAATGCTCATATACCTATATAGGTATCAACAATCCCAAGATGTTTTAGCTTTTTTGAGGGAATTTTATAATATTTTGAGCCTATGACGTTTTGCCCCCCCCCCCCCCCCCCCCCCACAAAATAATAATATAGCCTCAACTCAATGCCCTCCAACAGTTTGTATTAATACTGAGCCAAATTTGAACATTTTTAGCACTAAACGAAATTTGAAGCAATTTTCATATTATGAAAAAAGTTACAATCCAGGAATTGCTTTTTTAAAATGCCTCAAACGGGTTTCTGTGATGAAAATGTAATTTTTTCAAATTCATTGAAGCCATTGTATTGTAATAGATTAATGTTGATCGAAAATCGCTTGAAAAATATACTAGAATTGAATGGCAGGGAAAGATACAGCTTGGTTCTGAAAAGTTGGATTTTTCAAGGTCAAAATTAGAGGATTATCCAAATACTAATCGTCGTTACTTAATCAGCTGAGAGCAAAGTGAAAAACTAAGGGGAATCTCGAATTTGTATTTTATTTTCAGAAAAAGATTCCGTTCTCTTTATGGAACCCATTTTTTCATTCGTGCTATGAGTAGATGATAATTTTTTTTAGGGAAGTCACAGAACATTTTTAATTATTTATAGTACCTAACGAACGTAGTCTTAAGAGGACATTATTGCTAGCAATAGAACTGCGAAGAACTGTAGGGCACATTTGATTGTGTTGGTTTACGTTAAATGTGCACCGTGAGTTCGAGTGGCCACAGAGAGCAATTGAAAGACTATAGGAAGAAAGCATAAATAGCATATAAAGCATATTTTAATGGTAACAACGAATAATAGTTACTGCGAGGTGCCAAATCACTTGACAAGACGTTCAAGAGTGCCATCTGGATCTAATTCGTCTTCATATTCAACCTCCAAAACATAATCTTAATCGTAATTCTGATCTGTTTGTCCAACTAATGGTTTTTACGAAAAGGATTGATTTAGGATATTTTTTGATTCCTCCCTACCGAAGGTAGGGAAGCTTTGTGTTCGTGATTGAAGACGAAAAATTGTTTGACCTCCAAAATCAAAATTTCCACTTCTTTTTTGAGTTTCAGAGCTTTCTGATAAATTTTGGTGTCTGTCTGTCGGTAGTAAATCCTTGTCACGCCCAAATTTATACCAAGTTTCAGTCCGATTCCGATGAAATTTTCAGGGATTGTGCGGGTTGGCTCCCAGACGGTCTTCTATAATTTTCAATGTCGTCGAATCAACGGTAGCATGCGCAAACGTGAATTTCTCATAACGTCGATTTCCTATCACCTGTTGGTCCGAAAAAAGTGACGAAAAAACGAGACTTAAGTTGCAGCGGATCATATTTATTGTTATTCAACCTAGGAAGCTGAAGTTTGAAATGGAGGCGTCTTTGGATGACTAGAGAACGAATCATGAAGTCTAAAGCCCACTAGATCAGCTGAGTGAGCTCCAGAGTTAATTGCATTGCTATTCAACTTATGAAGCTAAAATCTGTGACAGAGTTCCCGTCAGGGCCTCAGAGAATGCGCTGTCGTCGCCCCGTTGGTGAACAACGGGCGTCGCCGCCTTTTCTCGTGTTCTTGAGAAGCTGAGTTTGGCGTTGGATGGGTGACAGGTCCCTGGAAACCAATCTACTCCGAAAATGGCTCATTAAAAGCTATTAGTAGGAGTGGTATCTCTCTGACGGGATAGTGTCAACCTCCTCTACCTTTTTATCGAGGATTTAGGCCCCCATTGCACCTCTGGGGGGGGTACCTAAATCCCTGATAAATCTGGAACGGAGGCCCCTTGGGAAATCTAGAAACGAATCATTAAGTCTAGAGCCCCCTCGCCCACCTCGGATCAGATGAGTGAGATCCGGGGCTAAGTTCTTTGCTATTCAACCTAATTTCAAATGGAGCATATTTCACGTTTCCGCAATATTCGGCCGAGGCTCAAAGTGAAAGCAAAAGGGGGTTTGACCTTCAGAAGGATCATCAACAAGTGGGTCGACTAGCAGACCACAAGAAGATGGTCCAATATTGAGGGGCATGTCCACAGCAAGCTCATGGTGGCCAAACCCAACACCAAACTAACCGAGGGCATCTCAGGAAAAAACCGTAGGGAACTTATAACGATAGGAGAGTCTCCCAGGAGCCCACCTAAAGGCACAACTAGCGCTTCCTTCTGGCATTCTGGGCAACTTACAGTACTAGTCAGCTGATCCCGTATCATCATTGGTAACGTATCATTGTTGATATCGCGTAGCATTGGTGCTTTAGATTTCAGGTTCAGGCGGTTGTTGTTATTCTGTGGTTGTCACTGTCACGTTCGTTGATATAATAGATACCTATCGGGTTCCTTCTTTGAGTATTAATAAGATGGAGGGCTATGAACTCAACGCTGTTTCCCTGTCAAGGCATACGTGCCACTACAGTCGAGTTTCCGTTGCTCATATATATGTGCCTACATATACCTATATTTATTAAAAGTTTTTTGCTTGCTATATGTCATATTATGACTTCAATACCACCAATATTATTCATTTACTCAGCGCAGGCTAACCTACCTTTTTTAAAGAACAAAGTAAAGTTCCTACTAAACCAAGGTTGCCTATCATTTTGGAAATTTCATGTTTCCAAAGAGATTCAGATTTTCAAGAAGAAAGGACGAGTTCCTTAGCCGTCCCGATCAGATTAATGCTGTGGGTCGAATTTCAGAAAATGAAGTTGGCCACAAAAAAAAAAAAAAAAAAAAAAAAAGCATTTTTGGTTGACAATTATTTCATCACCTTTTTAACGCTGAGTCTGTTAGCGTGGTAAAAGTTGTCCCGATCACACCCAGAGATCCTAGCAAGCACACAGAGACGGATGAATTACTTATTATTAACTCTCGGAAAACTTATATAGGTATAGGTACCTAAAAAAAAGGACATTACCTAGAAACATTCCTTGGAAGGTTGAGCTTTTCCAGCAATGCTACATAACTAAAACTAAACTGAGAACTAAGAGCAAATTTTCGTTAACTTTCTCTCCTCTTTTCGGAACAAATTATCGGCCAATTATATACGAGTATGTAGGGATTGTACAAGAATCGTCGCGAACACTTAGCTTCCACTTTTTGTTCCTCAAAGAGCAAAAAACTGATAGCATGGAGGCAAAAAGAGATCTGCCCTAGACGTTTGACATGAGTGTAAGCGAGGAGAGCTGCAAACAATGAAACATCAAGATGTACACTCAACACTACCTACCTATACAAGCTAGGTATGAACCCTACCAATACAAACTAGGTACCTAGGTACTTCTTCAAACGCTAAACACTAATTCAATCTCTGATGCTACCTAAACCTATTTTGAGATGGTTGCCAACCGCTTAACAAAATATTGGATCCATTTCGATACCTAACTCACGAATTCTCCCAGCTTCACTAAAAAGCAACGAGATTCAAGTGTAAGCGGGAAGCCGGCGAATACACACATCAGGCACCCGATCAGCTGACTAGTAGCCCGGAATGCCAGAAGGATGCGCTAAATGTGCCTTTAGGTGGGCTCCCGCGAGACTCTCCTTAAAACGATAGACGTTCTTATAACCGGTTTAGGACCTCTACGTTTCCACATACACCGCATAGGGGTCACACAAAACTCGACCCTGTGCAGACTATGCAAGGAGACAGACAAAACAGTATCTCACATAATCTTTGAGTGTCCCCCGAAGCCTCTTATGAAATAGTTCTGAATAGGATCAGCATTTGGTATTGATATTATACTTTGAGTACCACGGTTGGTATTCAGGTTTGCAGTATTTGGATGTCTGGAGCGTATATGTAGAGTGAGTTCTCTTCTTGTAAAGCCTCTAGAACAATGGGTACATTGGGTTGCATTGTCTCTTTGACTATTCATCAAGGTATCATCCATGTTACTGAGCTACATAATTGCGTTGTTCCAACGATATCACAACAATAACAATAATTAAGTTAACATTTTTGGAATGAGTGAATGACACAGAATTCGGCACTCAACTTCGAAGTAGGAATTTGAAGAAGTATGACTGGTAGTGTGAACCTGTCTGGTACAGAATAATTGAGAACATATATAAATCCACTACACCCTGCACACACCTATCGCAGATTTGAACTCTTTGGGGCACAAACCCCCAACGTCTATTCGAAGCGAACAATAGATCAAAGGACTCACATCTTTCACAAGAGGGCTGAATCTGATTAAACGCAAAACTCTTCTAGGGCCATTCTCATTTCATTTGCCGCTTTGGGTCGTTTGAGAACCTCAGTGATGTGAAATATGAAAGTGGTCGACAATGAGGTTTGATCGGCAAATACTACTCATTGTACACTGCAGATTTGTGTTCCATAGATGAACAGAGAGTTTTTCATTGATGTATTTATATATTTTTTTGTATTAAAACAGTTCCTTTGAGCCTGACGGCTAAAATTAAAAAACATGAATATGCTTTAGCCGTAAACGACTCACTCCTCGTCGATTCTCTGAACCCGACCCCCCATCGGCCTCTGAACTCTGTTTATCATTCAAAACAAAAAAATGTTTTAGCTCCTCGCTCTCACTTTATTATAGAAATGATCACGACCATTGAGCTCTTGTGAGATTATGATCTTCTAATAGAAACTCGCGAGTAAACATTCACTTTATTATAGAAATGATCACGACGATTGAGCTCTTGTGAGATGATGATCTCCTAATAGAAACTCGCGAGTAAACATTCACTTTATTATAGAAAGAGGCTAAAGAGGCTACATACGAAATTACAGCTTCCTATAGTGTAAAGTATAGAAATTACCTATTAAAATAATTTAACCACCGCTTCACAAATCTAACCATTCTCGCAATATTCGGATCACCTGCTATGAATCACATAATCGAAACACCAGCTCAATGAAATCATCAGAAATTAACAAGCGGTTGCAATCATGTTCACAATATCAATAATTGAGAATGATCACCTGTGTGTAAACAATTATTCATATAACCATGCTCATAACTCAGCTTGTTGGCCACGCACTTCGCAGTAGTTAATATAGTATGGTTGGATAAATCGAGAGCTTTCGAACGAATGGTCAACGAATTTTGTGGGATGAAAAACGACGAAGTATCATATCCCTAGCAACGACTCGGTTGTAAGCGGAAATCATCACAATTATTGGCGCTACTTTTGTTGCACTCTCGTGGGACATTTTTCGGTAGTTAGGTCACGGCTAAAGCATATTCATGCTAAAACATGATATCCAACTCATGAGTGTTACCAGATTTCAAAAATTGATTTCTGTAAAATGGATGACTTTGCCAAAATTGCTGTTGCTCAAGTAAGTACAAAAAAATCACGTTCAAACGTAATATTCAGATTTTACGGAATTCATGTTGAAGGCAGTGTAATTGAGCTTACAACTCAGGAGTGTTACCCTATTATTGTACTGTAATATCAGGAGTGTTACCCATCCTTGGTCACACTCCTGAGAGGTAACACTCATGAGAATTTCCAGTAAAAATGGCGTCACGCAGGATGATGAAGTGACAAAAATCGGGGATGGCTTATGTTTGAAACCTGTCACCAAGCAGTATGGTTGTTGATATCGGATTATTTTGTTTAAGCACTAACAACACTCGTAATTAGTGTAACACTCATGATTGAAAATAAAAATACTCAACATGTTTTTAGGCTTCTTTCGCTGTAAAAACTGCTGCAACTCCAAGCACTCCACTACAGTCTCACATCTTCAACTGGACAATATAACCTTCACATCTGACTGTTTCACGTCATTTTCCATCAGCTTTCTTGATCACAAAAATGGTAACACTCCTGAGGTCCCATTCAGAAGAGATATGGGGGACTGACTGAAAAACTAGTTTTTCACGGGACGGGAGAAATCTTAAAAATGTAAATCCTTACTCTAAATAAAGAGGTACCAACTTCAGTAACCCTCATGAGTTTCCAGGATCTCAGGTTTCATTCGTCATCACTGTGTATTGGTTAAAGGGGATTTTGGGCAGTCAAATTATTACTTTGTTGATCTCCCAACTTATACTACCTACTCTTTTTTCCCCAAAATCGCTAGTTTTGGTCAAGAATTGTGAGAATTCGTCGTCGGGGACATGAAAGCGGCAAATGAAATGAGAATGACCCACCAGGTTTCCGTGCTTGGGGCCAAAAATAACCCCACCCTGACAGATTTCCTATACATCTACATCTACAAGGGGGTCTGGGGTCTCCTTGCGAGGCGTGCAGCGCCGAGTTTTAAACTATAATGAATTCTCCAGAATGATCCCCATTCCATGCCAGGAGAGGTTTGTTAATGCCATGACCTTAAGGTCACTACTCAGTTTAGCGTGCATATAGCTTGTATCGGATATTTCCTGTACGTGTGGAAGGAAATACTTTCATTTTTACATATATAAAGATAAACTGGAAAAGGTCTGAAAAGAACTAGTTGTCAAACTTCCGTTCCGCCCACAGCTGTCCGCTCCACCATGTGTAACCAAACTTACCTCCACATCAGTCAAACTGACGTTCGGGTGCTTGAGGATCATGTGGCGTTTAAGGTTGGAAGTGGTCGACCTGAACGCGACCTTCGCGCTGCATATGTTACATACGGCGTAAAAAGCGTCGATCCGATCGAAGAAATTCCACATGATCGAGCACCTTTTCCTCGTCGGGGGTTTGGGATCCGTCATCTTAATGAGGAAACTACTCTTAACGTCACAAGACATAGACCACCTATAGAAGGCCAAAATCATGGTTTATACACAAAACAATATAAGTACGGATTAAAACTTACATCTATAGGCCTCGAGCTAAGGCCGGAAACGAGAGTGCTCTATCGGTGGAATGCCACATAAAGCTGGATTCACATGGAGCGGAACGAGCGCAGAAAGCGGAAGGACGAAACGCAATGTGATTGCCTGTTGGACAACAGTTGAGGAGGGTGGCCGCCATGTTGTCGGAAGGGATGGTAGAAATTTTCATACCGTTCCCGCATTGACCTTGTGTCCGTCGCGCTTCGCGCAAGCAGTGGTTTTTCTGATGAGAGAGGTTTCAGATAAGAAGGTTCAGTAAGAAGGTTATGATACCGTCCACCACGGAGAACGCTTCATGTGAACACTCTTCCCAACTCCACCCCCTCCGCTGGTTTTTCCGTCTTTCCGCTTCCCGTGCTCATTCCGCCCCATGTGAATCCAGCTTAACGGTAGCGCCATGCGCACCCAGTCCTATTTTTTTCCTATAAAATTGGGTCAATATCGTGAACGGGTACAATTTCATGTCCAGGCACATTTTCTCCAAAACTGTATGTACGTAATTTTTTTAAAATTTGATTGGCCTGGTCGTAGGCAACTCGTGTGTGTAGTTTTGAAACTTCTAAACCCAGTGTAAGCCTATTAAAAAAATGGCGTGTCCCTCCCTAGCCTTGTTCACACCAAGAGTTGTAACATTCGAAAATTAAAAACTCCATTTTCTTCCATAATAACTTCGGAAAATTGCAGGGTAGCCCCCAAAAGGGAATGATAAATATCCTCGACTTTTCCCCGACGAAAAATAGCAGTAAATTTTTTTTGTCCCCGTCATTTTAAAGTAGGTATAATAACGCGCCACCTTCAATGCTTCTGAAACGAAAATCGTATCATTTAAAAGAGAAAAAAACCAACCTACTCTAGCATACTGGTGGTAATAATGAAGGTGAAGCATAAGGAAAATTATAGGTGGATTAAGTTTTAAGCGAATTTTGAGTTAAACTCGTTCAAAGATGGAAAAAGGAATCTTCATAGTACGAGAATGGAGTAAATTTTCCCTCTCAATCAGTTTCGATGTATATGAATTATAAAAGAGTGTTGCAGAGAAACTATTTTTGCATTAAAACCGCGTTTCTCCACTTCAACACAACCAAATTTGATTTTCGAGCATTTTTTCGAAATCAGCGTTAAAACTTCTAATATAATTTGTCTTTGAATTTTCGAAAAATACCACCCAAATACCATACTGCCGGCTGAAACGTGAACTATTTTGACAAATATTTCTGAAGACCCACGAAATTTAATGTTTTACTCGCTTAACGAACTCTGAAAATTGTGGAATCTCACAAAAACTGCCTCATGTAATAAGCTTTTCAAAGTTCTGTCAACATTGCTATATATATGGTATAATTTAAAAGAGAAAAAACCAAACTACTCCAGCATACTGGTGGTAATAATTATGGTGAAGCATGGGGAAAAAGATAAATTTTTCAAGTACCTAATTGCATTTGTGAAAGAATGTATTACCAACTTTCAGAAATCGCAGTTAGACATTGACTCCCAAGAAAGGAATGGTTTTGAGTAACTAAAAACCGTAAAAACTTAGTAAAAAGCACCAAATGGCCAAGTCGGTTAAAAATCGTTAATTTTACATTATTAACGGAATATTACTCAAAAAAAGTTTATCAACTATACCTAAATTAAAACATAAAAAAATGTATGAACAAAACCGTACTGAAAAATGTCCTTGAATTTCATTAATATGAGCAAAAATCAATAAAAACTTGAGAAAAGCTAGAGGTCCAAAATAATTTTTTGAAAAGCAGACTATTATTTAGAATGCTGCTTGACTTTTTATTTAATATTTTTTTACGGTCTCTCAATTTGTGATCTGAAGCGATTTGTTGAAGCTCAAATTTTATTAATTTAAAAACGAAGAAAAAAATTTAATATATACAGGGTGATTTCCTCGCAGATGCAAAAAAAATTCGGGTGAAACTACATCAAAAATGGGTTTTTTCAGGAATACCGTGTTTTTTTTCATTTTAAACTTGGGTTTCTCCACTTTGCCTCATTTAATTTTAACTTTTGACCTCATTTTCGGTATCAGCATAAAATTTCCTATAAGAATAGTGCACTTGGGTTCTTAAAAAGTACCATCCGAAAGCCCTCACATCAGCTCAAACATTGACGATTTTGAAAAAATAATATTTCTGAAAATCTTTAAAACTTTACTACTCTTATAAAAAAAATCCTGGAAACTGGCAAATCTCATGAAAACTGCTTCATCTAATATGCTTTCCAACGGTATTATCAATTTTGCTTTTATTTTGTTATTTAGGGGAGAAAATAATGTTTTAATGTAAAAAAATGTGGGTTTTTCAATGAAATTGTTGGTTTTCTCGAAAGGTGACCCTCCATGAACCAACGAGTATGGGTCAGTTTTTATGTATTTTTTCTCGCTGGATCAAATGGAAACTCTTGCAGATCTCTCAACTACGTTATAATCGAGATTTACACTTCATTTAACTAGTTTTACCCCATAACACACATACATTTAATCGTAACAAACAAACTAAACATTTGCGATTTTAAGAGTAAAACTCGGTTATAACGGAGTTGGAGAGATCTACAAATGTTACCATTCGATACAGCGTGAAAAAATACATAGAAACCGACCCCATACTCGTAGGTTCATGGAGGGTCATCTTTCGAGAAAACCAACAATTTCATTGAAAAACCCACATTTTTTAACATTAAAACATCATTTTCTCCACTAAATAACAAAATAAAAGTAAACTTGATTATACCGTTGGAAAGAGTATTAGACGAAGCAGTTTTCATGAGATTTGCCAGTTTCCAGGATTCGTTTTGGAAGAGTAGTAAAGTTTTAAAGATTTTCAGAAATATTCTTTTTTCAAAATCGTCAATGTTTGAGCTGATGTGAGGGCCTTTGGATGGTACTTTTTAAGAACCCAAGTACACTATTCTTATAGTAAATTTAATGCTGATTCCGAAAATGTGGTCAAAAGTCAAAATTGAATGAAGTAAAGTGGAGAAATTTGAGTTTAAAAGGAAAAAAACACGGTTTTCCTGAAAAAAACCTTTAAAAAATCATATCTCGAGAACGGATTGAGATAAAAATATGCAATTGGCGGCATTTTACTCCATTTTTGATGTAGTTTCACCCAAATTTTTTTTTGCATCTGCGAGGGAATCACCCTGTATATGACATGGATATTTCTTAGCTCTGAGGGTAATTCCAAATTCTTGTCCAACAGCAAAAAATGTCTCCCTTATTTTCACCTACAACTAAATTGTCGCTAGAGTATAACTTCCTGATTTTCCGTCCTACAAAAATCGTTTGTTGGTAAGCCGTAAGTTATTCTACAAGACTCCACATTTTAATGGGCCAATGTCCCTCACCTAAACTAGTTGTTGGGGCTCTCACTGGATGAATCCACTACTCTACTGGGTTTGCTCCTAGTTCAATACTCTGTTGATGTTTCTTACGTGTGGTTTACTAGTAGGAAATGAAGTAAACAGAGGAGCCAAAGACATATCGCACCCCGGCAAGAAAAGTGACACTTCTCAAAAAATCCGGTTTCGGGTTAGCACTTTCATTGCGTGCTCCAGACTGATATCTACCAGAGGAAAAAGTTGTTTTGGCTGTTGTAACAACACTGGCTGTGGAAAGTCGTTAGTGTCAGTTTTCCTCGCACCGGTTTTGGGCCAACTTCCAGCAAGAAAAGTGACACTTCGAAAAAATTTTCCCAGTTTTATGATCTCAGGGGTTTGGCGCAGCAAACTGGAACTAATTATAGTGAAACCGTTGATGGAAAGTCAATTAAGACACATACGTAAGGGTCATGAAGGCTCAAAAATCGACTCAAGGGGTTCTGTTTCTTAAATCTGGTTTCAAAGATGAATTTTCAGAAGTGGTTGTCAAAAATACTCGAGACTCTTCAAGGCGTGCTTCTTCGTCTCATCCTTGATTGCTGACAGCCTGATTCCTCAATTTTATGAATCCTACTATCGCGCCTTATTTAACTGACTGCGAATGACTTATATGTGACTCCGAATTTCCTAGTCTTAGCTCTAGTGGCACAACACTACTTCGTGCCAAACTCTTTTTAATTAGTTTCTACAGTGTCAGTTATTGGTGCTTTAGGTATTACCAATAGCGTTAGGTCCTACCTATCTCTTGGTTTATTATTCTTTAATAAACCATTGTAATCTCTTCAGAAAAAACTTTTTTTAAATTAAATGTTCCTTGGTTTTATGAACAATTTTTTCTTAAATGCGTGTACTTCTTTGCAGACTGAAGTAGTTTTTTAAATGGATGTATAAGTTAGTATTGTGTTGCGTTCTCTAGTTCTTTAAATAATTAATTAAGTTGAGAATAATGACATTTATCTGGGAAATTTTAAGACTAAGTACCTAATCAAGTGCCACCCAAAAGTGCCTAACTTTTTCAAGTACTGTGATTAAGGTTCACTCTTCCTTCTGTTCTATTAAAATGTTGCTG
This sequence comes from Adelphocoris suturalis, assembly GCA_030762985.1. Lineage (NCBI taxonomy): Eukaryota > Metazoa > Arthropoda > Insecta > Hemiptera > Miridae > Adelphocoris > Adelphocoris suturalis. Next base: position 7,195,036 of record JAUMHS010000014.1, on the reverse strand, counting down.
TTACAACAAGCTTTTTGTTGTTTCACACCCTTTTTTTCAATTTTAAAAGACGGAAGTGTCGTTTTGCATAGCTAGTTACAACTCAATTTACTAGGACCTTTTGAACTATTTCGGTAAGAAAAGTGACACATCGACGAAATTCGCCTTTTTTTGGCCGAATAATTAATTCCTGATGACATTAACAAAACATATATTAAGATATCTGTTATCTGAATTGCTTCTTCCGTACAATAAGTTAAAATGGCCGTCCCAAGTAGCAGCGTTTGGACGTAATCATCATTATTGTGTTATTGATTTCGGTTTTTTGGCTTTCCTGAATAGTGAGGTTTTTTAAAAGTGTCACTTTTCTTGCAGGGGTGCGATATCGTCTCTCTCTCTCTGAACAGTTTAACCACCACTCGATAATTATTTTTGTCATTCGCATAACTCACCTATGCAATAATAATATATGTAGTATGATAAAGTACGCTATAGAGGAGTTATAATATACCTAAGATCGTTTTAACTGGGCCAATTTCCCCTCCTTAACCCTCCTGAGAAGTCCTAGCTTATGTATACCAACTAGTTTTGGGACTCTCGCTGGATGAATCCACTACTCTGCTGGGCATTTCTCCATAGTTCAATACTCAAATGATTTTTCTCACAAAAGGTTTACTCTAGGTGGTGTGGTTACCAGGGAAGCCAATAGAATATGGGTCATTTCAAAATTATAGGTTATTCTGTGTCACAGAACTTCTGAGAGAGAATCCTTGGTAGTAGAGATTTCCCGTTTTTTTCAGTGTGATGCCTCCTACTTGACCTACTAATTTGTGGTAGATATGTTGATTAGTTGTCCCAGCAGTAGATATGTTGAAGTGTGTCCCAGCAGTATTTTATTGATCCTACTTCCCTAGACACCATCAAAACACAAAGGTAAGTTTATAATTAACTGCTCTATTGTAGTTTTAGGTGTGCCTTGGAGATGTAATAGCATTACGCTTTCAGTTTTCAAGAATTCATCATCTGTCTAGACCAAAATGTAAAATAACCTCAAAAACCTCTCTCCCTAGAGTTAATTTAAAAAAAAAAATGCCGGGAGAGAGAATGAATTCTAGGGAGAGAGAACATTCACGTTTTTATACGTATTAATACTACATTAGAGGTATGACATAGGTACAGAACTAAAAAATGTATGTTCTTTCCCCTCATCCATCACTCCCTTGATGGTTTGAATGTTCTTTGGTAACTTTAGGGCCCCCGCGCACTGGCAACTTTTTCTAGGCAACTATTTAGTCGCCTTGAGGAAGTTGAAATGAATCACACAGCCTTGAATGCAGCCCCGCGCACGAGCAACTTTTTAATCACGGCAACTAAAAAATTGCGTCAAGACCTATTCGACGGGTGAGTAAACAATCGCCCGGAGGAATGAGTCTCGTTGATTTCTACCTACCCCCGCGCACCGGCAATTCGCGTCGTCTATTTTGTTTTCCATAGTTTGTTCAATTTTTTTTTTGTTTACTGTGATAATGGATATGGAAAAGTTTATTTCGAAAAGCGGCCAGCATTATATTATGTTATAATTTCGATATGTCCTCAATTTTAAACCTAAACTGATTCCGTTATTTCGAGAGAACTACTTACATGTACCTACAAAATTCGACTTTTTCGATGTGATTTTACAAGCACTTTTCTCAGTTCTTTTCATACGCTTCAAAAAATATATTATACTTTATCTCGTCAAATTCAACTTTGAAAATGAAGTAATGAAATTGAAATCTTTCCATTTTTTCTAGTTGTATTTATTTTATTACCTATCTTAGAGTCACGGCCAATCTTTCTTGCGGTGGTACAGCCTGTCGGAAGGACGTATTCCGGTACGTGATACGTGGTCCGAGAGCTACCAATAATTCATCAACATTTTCTCTGCTCATTCTGAAGTAATTAAAGAACTAATTCGGATGTTCTCTCAATTTGCCGAAGAGTTTATGAAACTGCCCACCATGGAGTCTAGAACTGATGATTGGATGGACCCGAAACGTTCTTTTCATCAGCTTCATCCTTCTTCGTCTCAAAATGAGCGCTCAAACACATGTAGCTTCGTCGAAATTCATTGTAGAGACTGGTCTGAAAGGCAACTATTTAGTAACCAGTGCGCGGTGGTGGGAACTCCCCGGCAACTAAATAGTTGCCAGCGATTAAAGTTGCCGGTGATTAAAGTTGCCAGTGCGCGGCCGGCCTTAGCGTTGGTGATTTTTACAAATCTTTTCCCTTCTTATTAATTTCACTTCATTTCTTGTTTCCTTTTCCTCCAATTTATTTTCTAATCTTTATTTATTTTATGATTTTAGAATGGCACCAAAAAGAAAATTGACTGAGGAGCAAGTCAGAGAGAATATGCATGGAAAAGGAGGGAGAGAATTAAAAATGATCCCAAGGACATGACATTGATAGCTTTCAACGCTTCGTGGAAGTTCTTAAGTATAACGTTTAAAAAATCTAAATTAGCGTGGTAGGGGAAGAGGAAGTTGATGGAATGAAGGGCATTCTACCATCCTACATCCCTACCTTTAAAGGTACGATGAAGGTACACCAAGTGGTGTATCAGAAAGAAAACCCGCACATATTGACCATGAGAGGATTAAGTCGCTTAAGCTGTTTTGATTGCAATTATCATTGTTTGGGACACCACGAATTGAAGCCTAGAGACCAGCCAGCACAACTTCCTAGGAATTTCGACCGGACTGAATGTGAAATTCAAACGAGTTGTCGACAACTACTGCAACCAGCCCACAAAACCATCAGCTGCAATCAATATCATCAGCTTCTGCACACCAACCATTGCAGTACGCTGTATACATTCCGGGATCCTACCTCTTAGCCATGTTCCAGAGCACTTCTAAGAAGAAAACAGTGGCTGGCTATCAATATGTATGCTGTATAGAAAAAGTTAATGTTGAAGGGACGCTCAGGGTAAATGGACTGAGATGTTTTGAAAACGCTTTGAATCAGTTTGTCATTAAAGATAACGATACTCTCTCAAGTAATGTGATTAAGGTTTATTAGTTCCTTAAATTTTTCATTCTGTTCGTATTCTTCATTATTCTTGTTTGAGTCTCGTTCTTAGTCAACTGATCCTAAGACTGAAAATCAGTTAATTCAAAGGCTGGAGAAAATTACATTCTCATCATAGATATAATTATATGTTTTTTTGTAGTGATAATAATTAGTAATCATAATTTGTTTTAACTTGGTTTTTTCTCTCCCTAGAACAATTCTCTCTCCCTAGAATGAAAAATTTCCTAAATTCTTCAAAATTCTATATTTAACAAACTACGTATGGAACTGTATGACTGGTTAGGGTGGTCGTCAAGGAACCTGCATAGATGAACTAGCAGAACAAAAAACCCAAAAATACGGACAAATTTCGCGCCAGAAAATTGATGCTTGAAATAACCCATATCCATTCACTTTTTATGTGCGTGTAGCGGCATTTCTGAACGGATTCTGAAAAACTAAGAACGATTCGAATGATAGAAACCCGTTCTACCGTGTGTATAGAATAAAATATCTAAAATCGAACAAATAAGAGATTCACCCTGGTTTGAATGCGTAACAAAACACTTTCATAACTTGGAAACGCGATACGTTCGGCTTTTGAGAGTTCCTGGAGAGTTCTTAACTAGCTATAAAATTGTTGACAAAATTAGGCCTTTCGCTTCCGAACAAAATAAATTCAGATCCAGCTGGATTGGTAATGGAGCCTTCAGATTTCTTGAAATTTAGTGAAATTTATCCTACATTCAAAAACTAATGTTCATCTATTTTCCAACTTCTCAGGCTAATTCGGGGACCCCCTAGCTATGAACGTACCTACAACCTAACTACCTACCTAATAACGCAAATTCACATTTACAAATTGCATTTACTGGATACAAAGTAACCTTTCTAGTAGGATTTCTACATGTAGGCAACCATTCGTTATTCAAGTTAAAAATATTTACCAGTTACCGCAAATATAAATCATACCTGTGAATGCTCCTGCTGCGTAGTAACAGTTCAGGATTTTCTTCGGAGCGGCCTCACATGAAACGGACGCACTGACGAACGAACATGGCGAACGATAGGATTTTTCCCGCAAAAGTTTCGTATTTAATGTCGACACGAAGGAAATAAGATGGAATGAAATAGGAAAAGTTAAAATTATCGGAGTCCGGCTTCGCTTGGCTGCGTGCCGCGAGTCGAAAAGCGTCGTTCAGTTATAGATTGCGACCGCCATCTTGCGCTGGCAGTTCGTGAGTTGTGACTCCAGGGAAGACAGTGTTGCCAACTGAAAAACGCCAAACGCTCCCGAAAATCTCTCGTAAAACAGTTTTAAATGGGAAAAATTAATAATCCGCGATGAAATAGGAATATGTAATAATGTACAGAGAGAATACTATAATAATATAAAAACAGTACGTTGATAATTAAAAGCATTTTGTTGCAGACGAAAAGTAAATTCTTTCATTTGATCATTAAATCTCCCATTTTGCTATTATGATATGAAATTATTTGTTTTATATCTTATAAATAAAATGTCCTAAAAGAAAACCTTTAAAAAATGCAATGAGTTTCTATTTGACAGAAATGTGGTGGCGTTGTTTTAAAGTGTCCAATATTTTCAATTTGTACGGAGAGAGCTAGTACTCAAGTAGTAGAGAATGGATTGTGTTCGATTCCAAGTGCGAGCCTAGCGACAATAAATAGAACTAACGGTGCAATAGCAACATTTATGTGATATATTCGGAATCAGCGATAAATTTTACATAAGTTAGGCACCTTTGGAAGGCATTTAATCTGGAAGTGTGCTCTATGAAAAATCCTGAAAAGTTTGCGCACAAAAAAAAGTGAAAACAAGCTATATTAGGTATGAAAAAACGAGCTAGACAGTGTCTAAAGGCGAAAATTGGAGGTTGCGTTCAACTCGAGTGTTCGGTAGGTATGCTTTTGAATTTTGAAATTGTTGTACAATTACAACTGCAATTACAAATTATTGTAGGTACAATCGACCAGAATTGCAATTATCTTACTAATTTCCAGAAGGCACAAAGCTACTAAAATGCAGTTTTCTCGGTGGTTTCCCAAGCTGGTGTTCCAAATATCAATAAATTAACATCATTAGGAGGTTCAGCAAGAAAAAATAACTATAAATCATATTACACGTGGAAATTTAGTAAATACAAAAACATTATTTCACATTAATTGCACGTTTAGAGCAGAACAGCGCCCTTTTACGCGCACTTAAAAAATCGAGTGACGGGTCATTTCTTCATGGAATTTTACGTAGAATTTCAATCTGCTATAAAAAATGGGGGTTCCAATTTGGAAAAACAAAGTTTATGTCATTTGCGCCATTCCCAGCGCAGATGGCACACACGAAAGTATTTTTCCTGAGATCTACGTAAAAAATTATGAAGAATGGCGTTGGTCCCAATTTCTTGCGCTGAAATTGGGGGGGGGGGGGGGGGGGGGTAACCTTTTCGTGGGACACCCTGTGCCTATATAACATAATATACAATGTTTTAAGAAAATTCACTCATAAGATCGTGCTCATCGACTGGTATTTTTTACTTTTATTTGTGATTTTTGCATGAATGGACCCTAAATCAGTGAATTGAAGTAAAGTAAATCAGTGATTGGCTAATAAAATTTATGAATGCCTTCAGTTTGAATATCCAGGGTAACAGGTAAATTGCGATGACTTCAACTTCAACACCACTCAACAACCATTTAATCCACATTGTTAGGAATATCGATGAGGAACTTAAATCCATAAACTTGTAGGTATGAATTTAATTAAGTAGGAACATAGGTGGTTTTCATCGAAAATATGTCAGTCTTACGATATGCAAGTGAGAAAAACAGGTAGATATGTACAGTATACATGTAAATTTAATTCATTTCTTGACTATCCCATTGTAGGCTTAGGTAAGTAAACTTCTGCATCAAGTCTGATGTTTCGTAGGGTAGAATTTAGACTGTTTCGTGCCCTGTAAGTATAACAATACAGAATGCTCAAATACATAAAATAAGCATAAGTACATGAACAAGAATATCACTAGAGAAAAAATAGAATAAACACACGAGAAAAAAAAAAATATATATATATATATATATATATATATATATATATATTCAAACAATTTTTAAGGAAAAATTATAATGGACTACATGAAACTAATTTTTATATTTCAGCTTATGCCTTTTTCAAACTACGAGAAAAGAAAATTTGATTTTGTAAATTGGCAGAAAATCTTGCCATGGAGAAGCGTAGTTGCCCAGTTAACGCTTGTTGCTCAACCCCTAGAAGATCGCTCAAAACATTCGATTGAACCCTCTCTGACTGAAGCAGCATTAGTTTATTTTCTGTGGGCCTCATTTTCTTCAATACCTTCATAAAATAGCAGTCATCAAATGTAGCATCTTGCAACGAGGCATGGCGGCTTACTGGCATATCAGCGTTTTCAATAATTACTGATGATCTATGGTTATTAACCCCCAAGTTAACTGGGCGTAACGTAAACGCCATTATATTAAATCTTTCAAGCCATATTTTAAAACGTAATTTTGATCTATCCGTCTATAAACTGTATTTTACTAAGGGATTGACTATTCGAAGTGATGTGTTTTTGAGATGCGAGCTCGTGAGCATCCAGCTCACCAAACTGTACAAATCATTCTGATATATTTGTCCAAATAATCTGAATTTTTACTAAGGGATTGACTAATTGATGATGTGGAATTTTGAGATGCGAGCTTGTGATGCTAGCAGCCGACGTACATTCATAAAATTGAGGCGCCAATTCATTCAACCGAACTGGGGTTCGTTGCAAAAGTTTCCGTCAGGAGCGCTTCTTAGTCCTTGACAACCGGACTTGCGTCTTCGTGGAGCTCACACATAGGGATCCCCCACTCTTATTTACTGCCATCGAATAGCCATCCTCGATAGTATCGATTCAGCCTCCCAACACATCGATTTGCTCATTTTGAAATCAAAGGACCTGAGCGCAAAAATTGAAAAAGTTCCAGTAAATCCCTTAGTAAAAATGCAGATTAATTGGACATGTAGATCAGAATGAAGTGTATAGTTTGGTGGTCTGGATGCTCGCAAGCTCGCATCTCAAAAATACGTAACATCAAGTAGTCAATCCCTTAGTAATAAAATGCAGATTAGTGGACATGTAGGTCAAAATGAAGTGTATAGTTTGGTGGTCTGGATGCTCGCAAGCTCGCATCTCAAAAATACATAACATCAAGTAGTCAATCCCTTAGTGAAAATGCAGATTAGTTGGACATGCAGGTCAGAATGACGTTTTAGAAGTATATTTCGGGAGTTCTACGAGCAGAAAAAAAAAGAATGACCAAGCAGCAGGATTCGATCCTACGACCTTTGGCTTGTGAGACCATTACCCTGTCCATTGGTCTACGCCATAATTGTTAATTCAAGAAACAATCTCAGTACTATCTACTGCTCCCTTGGAAATGCTTTTGAGGGAGGTCTCCAGAGCGCTCTGAAACAACTCCTATCACTGCAAGTGAATGCATCGATGTGATAAGAGGCCGAATGGATACTACCATCGATAGCAACGATATTATCGAACATCGGTGGCAAGACTTTTGATAAATATGGATCATCCACGTTGGCCCACCGATTTTTTCTCACTTGCGCAATAATTGTTTGAATTTTAGGGTGAAAACTTGAAAATCTAGGGTAAATCTAGATAGGTTTGGGGGGTGGGGATAAAATTAGGGGGTTTGATAAAAAACATTCCAACTCCAACTTCTTCTATTAGTATTGTCCCACTTCCTTTCAAAAGGAAAACCAAGATGTGTTTTTTCATCAACTTGTTTTAGTTTAAATATAGGTACATTTTTTTGAAAATGTTCGAAATACCAGCATAAGGGCATAGCCTAATTTGATTTTTGAGAGATAATTGTTTTTTATAAATATCTTTAGATCATCTCGCACTGTTGGTTCACAAGGGGCGCAACTCAAAAAATGACATTTTTGAGGTATTTATTATTAATTGAGTTATTACACTGTTAAAATCACCAGAACGAGATCTACATGCAGGTACAAGAGGCGTTTTGATCGTACCAACTATTTCCGCTAGAATGCACAAAGAGTCCCTGTTGCATTTTTATAGTTGGAGGGCATTGTTCAAGTACAAGGGGCGCAAGTCAAAAAAGTTTTTGACAGTTTGTTAGCTCCTACCTAGGTGTCTACCCCTTCCAGCTAGAGTTGCTAATTGCAAGTGTCCTATACTTCATTTTAGTTTGTTTATGGTTCATTAATGACTCACTTACCTTCTCTCTTTTGTTTTATCATTTCCAATACCTAATGAACCTTAATATTTTAGTTCGAGTTATGGACTCAGTTGTTGATTTCGAAGTTTTCAGGATAATTTCCATGTACTTCCATGCTCATGATGCAATGTAAGTCTGAAAAGTGTATTGTGATTTTTCTAGTTCAACTTAGCAGAAAATTTTGAAATTTCGTGGTTTAAAAGTCATTAGAATATAGAACTACTAATTTTGTGAAACTTCAATCTTTGAGCTAGGAATTTTGTGATCTCATGAGTCATTAGACTGTACAGAATAGGATGTGGATGTTCCATTGTTAAATAAAAAAATAAAAAAGTAAAATTAAGAACATTTTTCGAAGATTATTTGTCATGATTTCAGCGTCAATTTAATTTATTACTTAATAATGCACTGTTTTCCTTCTCCAATTATTGTATGCGAAAGTGGGAAGGGAATGGGCCTAACTCAAAACGACAGCTGGAGTGATGAAAATACAATGGGTGCAACTCCAAATTTAATCATTTTTCGGGTATTTGTATTTTTTTTCTAAGTAAAATTGGTTATGAGTCATACAATACCTAGTGCCATCAAAAGTTCAGTAGTTTCCTCACAAAACGCAAAAATAATTAAAGAGCTAACCTAAATAGCAGCGACACAATTGAGGTGAGAAGAATTGAAAAAACTTTGAAAGCGTTTTCCCAAAAACTACATTTTTTTAGTTGCGCCCCTTGTGAACCAACAGTGCGATCTATGTTCTAATTTACTACAATTTTTTTATACAACAACGATGGCAAGAATACCGATATTTACTCACACCGTTGGTCACTGGTCGATGTTGCTATCGATGGCAACATCGATGTTTTGGCTTCGATGGCCGATCTCTACCCTTATGTGTATGACCGCCCTAAGTAGGGACCATTGATCTTGAAATTCCTACCTATCCGTTCTGGGTGTATTTCTCGATGAATCTCGTCCGCGCGGTTATTTCGTTGACAGTCGTCATGCACCTCCTCGGAAGCAGACCGATCCTCACCAGGAAGGGCACTTGGTCCAGGGAAAACTTCTTCAACGAAAATCTTGATCTGAAACAAGATCGGCGAAAATTTCAACTCCGAATTTATCATATCCGTTATTTGGGCATGTTAGACTTGCCCAAACGCCCTTGCCCTTGTTAGTTAGACTTTTAGCGAATTTTTGTAGAGAATGAACTATTGCTTTGGCTCGAAAATTTTTAAAATAAATTTTAAAATCCGTTTTAAGGCATTTTGAAACGCGTCCTGGAGTTTAATGCTTTTACAAAGATTTCACATAGGCGCATGCGCAGTAGCTATTAATGATATAATCACGTTGAAATTGATATGAGGTAATCAAGTCATCTTCTTCCAACTATCATTCAAATTTAAGTGAAATCGAACGAATAGAGTGTGAAAAAATAGAGCATAATGGAATTTACGTTTGTACATGCGCAGAATGAAGTATTGATTTGGCAACCATGAAACTGGTAGGGGAGCATCTACATCCTAAACCGCGCATTGGCTGACAATTTCATCAAAATCGGATGAAAACTGTGGAAATTAAGCTTGTTACAAGGATTTGCGGACAATTCACACACACACACACACACACACACACACACACACACACACACACACACACACACACACACACACACACACACACACACACACACACACACACACACACACACACACACACACACACACACACACACACACACACACACACACACACACACACACACACACACACACACACACACGCACCCACGCACGCACACACGCACGTACGCACGCACGCACGCACACACACACACACACACACACACACACACACAGACAGACAGACAAACACGGAACCAAAGTTGTTCAGAATGGTCTAAAACGAGGAAATTTTGCGAGTGGAAATTTTGATTTAGGAGACCACACTTTTTTTTTTTTTCTCCCGAAAGTCAAAACAATGCTTCAGCTACCTTTAGGTAGACTCGGTAGCAAAAATCCTATAAATCAAATTACTCGAAAACCGAGCGTTTAAAAAATCTCTAATCCGAAGAGTTACTTTCGATCAGAAATTAGTTATAAATATCCTCGAAGTAAGTTCTTGCAGATTCTACATATGATTTATCTTCATTTAAACTAAGTTGCACTTCAGGCTTTAAATTTAAATGCCCTTCTGGCTTTAGTTGTAAATTACTTTGTTCCTTGTTCTTCTTGTTATTCTGTCAAACTTGACATGCGAGGTGGGACATTATAGTCCTATATGTCAATAAATTACATGATACTGATTACATTGCATTACATGATACTCACTTTCTCTTTTGCTCGTTCGGCGGTGAAATTTGCTGGTCAGGAGGCGCACAGCCGCACCTCATCAGGTCGAATTCCTCCAGAAAACGCGCTTTGGCAGCCTGAGGACAAGACAAGAAACAATGGGGAATTTTTATGGTTGTTTTAGTGAATTAAAATAAATAAATAATCATTTATTGTGAAAAGACCTAGTGACCCATTATACAAACAAGAATTACAAGGGTAATTGTTACAAAAAATAAAAAAGTATTAAAATGTTAGCAATTACGAATTACATAAGACGCGTGTTGCGGTAAGCAAGAGTAATACAAAAAAAAGTCCAGTCATGCAGCATGACCCCATGAGCGAATTTTTGAAGAAATCTTCGACATTTCAGTCGCTATTGATCGTGTTGAGAAATTTTAGTTTATGATTTTGAAAGACAAACATGGAATCAAATTATTAACACATGCACAGAGTAAACTCATCAGTTGTGATTACATTTTTTTTTTTAAGCATCTACTACCTACGTTTTAAACAGCATGGTTCTAGGATTGTTTATACAGAGATACTTCCATAAGGGTAGTTCAATCTGAATTTGGACAATGTTTCATGCAAATATTACCGATTTTTACAACTAGCGAACGGCATTATTTCGATTTTTGACTGATTTTTCAACTTTGAAATTTTTGAAAACTTGATACATATTCTTATAGAAAATTTTACGCTAATTCCGAATATACCACATGTTAGTATGCTGAAAAAATTATTTCGCACAACAAATCGCAAAAAACAGGCTATTTTGAAATTTTTGACTACATTTTTGAAAATTTCAACCCGAAGATGTAATCCGATCATGCTGACCAACGAACTTGAACTTTCGTTTTGTCTCCTTAAATTTTAAAATTTGTTTGAAGTTTCTAGCACAATTCTACGGACAGTTATCGTCTGGAATGACACATACATACATGTATACATTATACATATATACATACATATTTACATATATACATACATACATACATACATAAAAAAATGCGTTAAACTTCAAAATGTGATTCAGAATAGCCTGAAACGGATTTCTGCATAAAAGTTTTCCAAAAATTCACATTCTACAAATTTTGAGGCGAGAGCATCTTCAAAAATTCGCTAAAAGAGTTAATTTTGATGGCAATTCGTTACTCGTCACGGTTTTTCCCGCCTATTTTGTTCTTGTTTTTTCCTATTATACATTTCCTGTTATTCTGGTATGTTTGTGAAGTGTGTTGAGGCAACGGTTCATTTGTGAGATCAATTCGCAAGATTAAAACACTGCAAAATTATTGCATAAAGGTGAAAGTTTATTTATTTAAGTTTACTTAAGTTTATTTATGAGCATTTCACATTCACTTAAGTGCGGGATAATGTTCTGGTGTAGAATTGGGAGTTGTGTTTCAGTAGTTGTTGGAGAAAAGAGGGGTTTGATGTGACTAAATTGGTACTGTTTGTGATGTGTGTCTAAATTGCATAAACGTTAATTAGTTCTATGTTAGATATCTAGCCATAATTAATTATCTAGCCACGGCTGTGATGCATTAATTACGCTACGAGCAACCATGGAATTGCAAGTTAAATTACTTTTCCTTCTCAATTCTGTAACCAAGTTCTTTTGAAATGTCAGATTCTAAATTTTCATCATCTATTTGCGTAATTTCTTTTTTCAACATTTTGAGGTTTCAAATGCTTAGTTTTCGAGTGGGTAATTCAACTTTTAAAATTTTGCTTCCGAGTCTACCTAAAGGTAGCGAAAGCATTATTTTCACTTTCGGGAGAAAAACAATTTTCTGGTCTCCAAAACCAAAATTTCCACTCGCATTTTACGTTTTAGACCATTCTGAACAACTTTGGTTCCGTGTCTGTCCGTGTGTGTGTGTGTCTGTCGTGTGTCCGCAAATCCTTGTAACAAGCTTATTTTCCACAGTTAAACAAAGGGTCAAACAATCCCCTATCAGTTTCATCGTTCTTGACTCAATACCTCACTCTGCGCATGCGTAAACGTAAATTCTACCAAGTATCATTTTCTCACGCCCTAGTCGTTAGATCTCGCTCAAATTCGTATGACTATTTGATCATCCCATATCAATTTCAACACAATTGAATCATTAATAACTACTGCGCATGCGCCAATATGAAATCCTTGTAACGACCTTAATTTTCACAGTTGTCATCCGATTTTGATGAAATCGTCAGGGAATGCGCGGGTTAGATTGTAAATGGTCCCCTATCAGTTTCATTGTTGCCGAATCAATACTTCATTCTGCGCTTGCGCAAACATAAATTCCCTTATGGTCTTTTTTTTCACAATCTAGTCGTTCGATCTTAAAAATTGAATTATTTGAAAACTAGGTGTTTAAATAAATCTCTAAAAATGAATTTCGATTTGAAATGAGTATTATAATTGACTCCAGCAGTTTGGTGGAACTTTTGACATTTTATGTCTTTACTATGGCACATAACTCAAAAAGTGTGACGTTACGGTGTGACGAAGAAAGCGTTATGACAAATTTCTAATGATTTTCACGTACAACCGATTCGTTGCTACGGAACTTTAACTTCGCCAGTTATCGTACAAAAATCGTTCACCACTCGTTGGATAGCTCTCGATTTACCTAAACATATTACGTTAACCACTGTGAAGTGCGTGGTCGACAAGCTGCGGTATGAGCGTGATTGTTTAAACAATTGTTTACACATAGGTGATCATTCTCAATAATTTATATTGTGAACACGATTGCAAGCTTTATATAAGTTAAGACATAATTTTATGACCAAACAACAAGTCTTGGAGATGAAGCTCGGACTGTGTTTATGTTTAACAAAATTTTTATGAAGTGCACTCGTGAGTGTGTATATAAGAAGCTGTGTATAAGGCACCACCAGTTACGACGAAACATTACATGGAGCATCAACAATCATCGAATGGACCATCGACGAAACGGAAACTTCCCAAATCGGCCAAGGAGCTGATGCGAGAATATCGTTTGCGATTACGAGGTACGTGGTGTGGGTGCGGGAGGGAGCGCAAAGACATAAAATGTCTCTCGTGGTTGCGTACTTGTACGAAAGCTGTACCCACCGTTTGTGTTTTGATACATTTTACTAAGGGATTGACTACTTGATGTAATTTTTTAACTTGGGACACAAAACACTCATTCCACAGGTGGAAAAATAAGACACAGCTATGTACCAATGTATCCGCATGTAGTATAGATACTTTGTTTCTGTTTTTGTAAACACCCTGCATACATATGAAAAAGCATTCAACTCTACGCTAACGAAGAAAATTTCGGAAAATTTAATTATAAAATTTTTGGAGCCACTGCAATAGCTTCAATTTTTACGAAAATTCGCTAAAACCTAGTGATAAATTTGAAATTGGAGGATGACAACCTTTTTTGGCTTTATGTATGTAAGGTATGTTGAAAACTCACTTCAAGTATTGCGAATCTTTCATCGTCGTCTTCATCCAACGTCAAATCGACGCAAGTCTGCCCCTGCAATATTTCAAAGATCTGGACGTCACAATAGAAGTAGACTGATACCTACCGACCCAACAACAATTTGTGCGCGTACAAGTGTGAGATACTGTAAGTATCGACAGCAATATGAATTCGGATAATCTTAAAATTCCAATGGGATTTGAAAAAAGTCCAGTCATGCAGCATGACCCCATGAGCGAATTTTTGAAGAAATCTTAGACATTTCAGTCGCTATTGATCGTGTAGAGAAATTTTAGTTTATAATTTTGATAGACAAACATGGAATCAAATTATTAAAAATAATTAGGAGGTACTCATACTTTATTATTATCAAACTAATCTTGTAGATTTAAAGACGCATGGTTCTAGGATTGGTTATACAGAGATATTTCCATAAGAAAAGTTCAATCTGAATTTGGACAATGTTTCATGCAAATATTACCGATTTTTACAACTAGCGAACGGCATTATTTCGATTTTTGACTGATTTTTCAACTTTGAAATTTTTGAAAACTTGATACATATTCTTATAGGACATTTTACGCTGATTCCGAATATACTACATGTTAGTATGCTGAAAAAATTATTTCGCACAACAAATCGCTAAAAACAGGGTATTTTGAAATTTTTGACTACATTTTTTGAAAATTTCATCCCGAAGATGTAATCCGATCATCCTGGCCAACGAACTTGAACTTTCGTTTTGTGTCCTTAACATTTTAAAATTTGTTTGAAGTTTCTAGCACAATTATCGTTACGGACAGTAATCGTCTGGAATGACACATACATACGTACATATATACATACATTTATACATACATACATACATACATACATACATACATTCATTCATACATACATACATACATTAAAAAAATGCGTTAAACTTCAGAATATGATTCAGAATAGCCTGAAACGGATTTTTGCATAAAATCTTTTCAAAAATTCACATTCTACAAATTTTGAGGCGAGAGCAATAGCTTAATTTTCTTCAAAAATTCGCTAAAACATTTCAAACTATCCAAAAATCATACGAAAATGCTTAAATCGCTTATACATACTGATAGGTACTGCCTATGGTAACTGCTTGAATGTTTTTGAAATGAATTATGAATTACATTTTGTTTTATTTTATTGTTGTTTCCAATATTTACAAGGTAAAGAGAATAAGTTGAATTAATAATGAATGTTATGTTAATTTGTAATTTACAAGATATTTGAAATTTCTACTAACGCTGATTATCATTAATTAATTAGATTATCATTAATTAATTGTGAATTAATCATGGAACTGGACACCACGATCAATTTCTAAATTTTGTAGTCTTATAGTTGATTCAACCGGGTATTGAAAACCCTACTTTAATGATGTTTACACTACAACTGTTTCAATTATGTATTTTTTGTAAAGCATACTCGAATGTAAGGAACATACATGTTCAAATACATTAAATAAATAAATAAATATCCCTTTCCATGCAAGTTCAACCTCTTTTCGCGTCCTTATTCACTGGACTATTATAATAATATCATTATTATATTTGCCCACACAATAAGCCCACATTCAATTTCTTACTAAAATTGAACTTACTTCTATGAGTCTTCTTTTACTTTTCGGTTCGACGAAGTCTGTTGGATCAAGAAAAGGGTTCAAAATTAACAATGGAAATTTGACAAAAATACTTAGAGCGAGGGGTACAAGTCAAGGTACTGATACGTAGTTTACTTTTAAAACTTGGTTTAAACTAATGATCGCGTTTAGCGTGTGTACAAGCCCCTTATCACTTTGGTTTAGGAAACTGGAGCTTACGTCAAAATAAGTACGGACCATCTAGAACCTAATCCGCGCATTCTCTGACAATTTAATCGAAATCGGATGAAAACAGTGGAAATTAAGGTCGTTACAAGGATTTCATAAAGGCGCATGCGCAGTAGCTATTAATGACACAATTATGTTGAAATTAAAATGAGATGATCAAATCGGCATCCCCCATCTATCAACCAAATTTAAACGGGATTGACCATACAATCATGTTGAAATTTATATAAGATTATCAAATCGTCATCCTCCAACCATCATCCAAATTCAAGCGAAACCGAACGACTAGGGCCTGAGAAAATGATGCTTGATAGAATTTACGTTTGCGAATGCGCGGAGTGAGGTATTGAGCCAAGAACGATGAAACTGATCCAAGTCGGACGAAAACTGGAAAATAAGCTTGTTACAAGGATTTGCGGACACATACGACACACACAGACAGACAGACACGGAACCAAAGTTTTCAGAATGGTCTAAAACGTAAAATGCGAGTGGACATTTTGATTTTAGAGACCAAAAATGTTTTTCTCCCGGAAGTGAAAACAATGCTTTCGCCACAAAATTGTCATTTTTTCACATGATTTTGACGATTTTGAGATTCCAAACCATCAAAAGTTGTTGCTGTCGACTTGTTTGGACTGCATATTCGGGTTCAGCGACCCCAAAAACTAAGTACCTATACGAAGTTTCACAATTTTACAAAAGTTTGTAAAGTTATATTCAAAAGTTAGATATGGCCCACATTCTCGTGACGTCACGCCTGGAGTAGGTTCGCGTTTCAGCCAAAGTCGGCCATGACTGCCCTATGTCAATGAATCGCTACTCAACCAACCTATTTCTCATAAGAAGTTTGCCGTCTCACGGCAACATAATTCGTGATTAAAAGGCCATTTTTCAACAGTTTAGTTTTGAAAAAGTATAATATTGTAGCAATACAAAGTTTCAATTCGACTAATGTATTCGATTAATGTTATAATAATCGAGCCTGCCAGCGCAATAATTGATTGTAGATTGCTCTCAACGATACCAATCTAACGTGAACGAGTTTTTATTTGGACTAGGAGCCTACTAACTAGGTATTGTAGTTAATCAGTGTCAGAAAACTGAAGAACTTCATTAGTTTAGGCTTTGAGAATAACTATTAACCTGAAAAATAGTAAAGAAAAGATTACTGAAAATTCCTCAAGTGTCTCTACTGCAGTGTAGGTACATGGCCATTGCTCAGGTAGCTTCATCAGCGTTTTATTATAAGTTCGTAGTACTATGCTTAACTAAGGAAGCTTTACTTGTAATATTGAATGAATAAAAGGAGAGATTTGATAGTTTGTCAAAGTAAACAAGGGAGGTTGTTGCTACACCAAGAAATGAAACTACTTACGTAGGTACTTACGTACGTCCTACCAGATTTGCTGTTGGTTTGAAGTGCCTAAACAAAGTAGGTGGGTCGTTGCTTTGCTGACGAATACAACCGCTGATTAGCAAGTTTGTCAAGTATCGAATCAGGTAATATGCAACATGAATTAAAAACCGGCTGCAAGGAAAAAACCTTGAAATGCATTCTTCTGAAGGTAAGATTTCATAAAGACGGCATTGGCAGTGTAGCTAGGTATGTACTACGCGAGTTTTGCAGTTACGCAAATTGTATGGACAAAAAAGGTAATTAGGTAGGTACCTACTTTCGTTTTTATCAATGAAGTACATGAACGTAATAATATACGGAAAGTATGTAGGTATACCTTCCCTCTAGGTACTTCCCTTTCCACATGTGATGCCTACTTACAATTCCCGCCTAACAGAGCTCTTATAGCACACCCTTTCACAAGACCACTTTCACAGTACTCCAAAGATTTTTATTTTCAATTGATTCAAAGAACAGTTCTGAAAACTAGATAGGTAATCCACAACATCTTCGTGGCTGATGTCTGGAACATCTAGAACACTTGAATGTCAACTCCCCAACACACATTTCATATGGATCTCTACCCCACAGATTAAATCTTGCGTTCGTAGCGTTTGAGGTCATCACCTGAGAATAACTTGATGTAATTTGCATACAATCAATTTGAGGTCATCACCTTGCATATTACAAAAAATAATGAAAGTATTGGCTAGGAACTAGTAAGACTATGTTATGCAGTTGTCCAGCTGGGGCTACAAATGGCGCATTTTCGCATAGTTTACTCGTCACCATGACAACAAGGTGAAATAACTTCGACTTCGCCTTGCCTCGATGTAAGGATGCGCCAGTGTCCAAGTCTCGAGAATATCACCTAAAGGTAGACTCGGAAGCATAACGAATATACGGATGCTGTTAACAAGGCAGCTAAGTCAAAGAAATGGAAACTATTTTCTGTAGAATCCAGCAGTTCCTCTTCCTGGAAGATGTTTGGCTTGTCAATAGGCTTGTTTCAAGCATGGATGTAGGTTTAAAAACACCTCCATAAATTCCACAATCATCTTCAGATATTCCTTGTGGTCTGTCCCTAATACCTTGTCTCAATAACTCGCCACAAAAATTCTCCACTAAAAAAAACCTATAGAACTGAGTTTAAACTACCCTTGACGACCGTTCAGCTTGTACTTCCCATAACTTAAACTACATTCCCCGTTCAAACAGCAGTTTAAATGTTGGTTGAGGTTTAAACTGGTTTTGTACCGCTGGCCTAAGGTCAGCTTACCATCGCTTGAGGACTCTTCGTAGTCTTCATCGGGCAACATCTGATCGGACGACCGGGTGACAGTAGAGGAAATTTCCTATAAAGAAAAGGATTTGTCATTATTTATTCGGACATTGTCAAGACAATAGGAAGTTTTTTAAGTTTTCCATCTAATTCATTCAGCTGATTCGTAAGAATAGAGGTTTTTCTAGCAAACAAAGCAAACCAGAAGCTAACCACTGAGTCGTACTGTACGTACAGGGAATCGTTGTATTGAATGAAACGATTCAAAAGTCACATAACGTGACTACACTTCTCCAAATCTATATAATCTCTATGATATACGGGGTGTCTCGACTTAAGTAGGCAAGACTTCAGGGATCGATTCTACAAGTAATTTGCAACAAAAAGTGTCTCTAAGAGTACTGTGTTTTAGAGGCTTCGTTTTCGAGTTATTGACGATCTATGATTTTTTTCGTGTTTTCGACCTTATCTCCTAAAAATAACTGTGACCCCTTCATTCTTTGAGTATTCTCAAACCTGAGGATACCGTTCGAAAGGACGTTAAATTTCCTATCTTTTTGATGCCAAATAATAATTTTTCAAGAGAATTAAAAGACCTATAAAAAGGGCGAAAGTGGTTTTTAAAGGGCCCTTCTCTGAGGTTCGAGGGTCAAAGGGCACTTTCGCCCTTATTCGTTAGTCGTAGAGGTCTGCAAGTGTCACCATTCGATTCAGCGTGAAAAATTACGTAGAATTCGACATTTAAATCATAAAGCTGTGATGGATCGTTTTTTCCAGAAATCCATCGATTTTCGTTGAAAATACCACGTTTTTTCGCATTCCAAAGCCGTTTTTTCTCCTTGTTGTTACTTTTATCAATTTTTTAGCTATACCATTAGAAAGCTGATACAATGTTGAAGTTTTTACTGCACTTGCAAACGACTGTTCATTTTTTTTATAAAGGGAGAAATCAGATTGAAAAAACCCAAATTTTTGTAATTTTGCAAAGTTTGTACTTTGACCTCTTTTTTATGTCTTTTAACTCTCTTGAAAAATTATTATTTGGCATCAAAAAGATAGGAAATTTAACGTCCTTTCGAACGGTATCCTCAGGTTTGAGAATACTCAAAGAATGAAGCCATTTTTAAGAGGTAAGGTCGAAAACACGAAAAAAATCATAGATCGTCAATAACTCGAAAACGAAGTCTCTAAAAAACAATACTCTAGGAGGCACTTTTTGTTGCAAATCACTTGTAGAATCGATCCCTGAAGTCTTGCCTACTCAAGTCGAGACACCCTGTATAGATAATTATATAATAATATCTATATAATAAGAGTATTTCTTATCATTGTTTAAAAGTGTTGTTGTGATCACTACTTCTAGTAGCACTAATATATGAATTCTACCACCTCACGGATCACTGTTTTCAAACTCAAGCAACAAAACCTGTAAGTACAACTAAATCTGCATGATTAGAGTCAGATTCTGACCGAAACGTCGCAGTAAATAAAAAATATCTACCTCCAGACTAGTTTTGGTCAATCACCAAACCCATCAACCCAAGTTTATATATTGGACTAGTCATCTCCATCACCTAAATTATATATATATGAAAAAAATGCAAACAGGATTTTAATGAAGAGAAATTTTCCAAAAATTTTGATTTGAAAGATTTCCGAGGCATTGCAAATAGCTTCTGTTCTACGAAAATTCGCTAGAATGAAGTTGATTTCAATTATGCACGTTTGTGCAGTTGTGCAATGCACATTTTTGTCGTAAATGAAATCTACGGAAAAAAATTGTGAAAAATAGCTTTGTGCGAATATTTGACTCCGGCAATAAATTAGAGAAATGACAGTGTCTTTACCCCTTGTATTTGACCGGATAGTGACAACGGAATTGATTCTAGGTTTTTTAATGTACCTACCTACGTAAATGATAACATTTCAGAAATTCTGAATTAAGAATATAAGCTAAGTACTTACGTCTTCACTTGAATGTTCGCCAATGATCACGCAATCGCTGTCACTCTGAAAACAAAATGAAGGTAGTAAGGTATTAGGTACTAGAATAATTTGTGCACTTTGAAACGAATTTCTTTTCCTAATCTCAGATGGTGAGTTGTGCTGTGGGGAAGAGTTGTATAGGTATTATTTCATGTACATTAAAAAAACGCTGCAAATTATTTCACAAAGGTTTATTATTTTTTCAATTGAGTATGATCGTAGTTTTAGTTGGCTTGCGTACGTCATAAGGCCCGTCCAGACTCATCGGCGTGTCCCATTTCGAGTTGCCACAACCTATACTTCTATAATTATATACGCATGTTTATATTTCTCGATTTGAGCTCCTATCTATTCAAATAGTTATTGCCTTAATAATATCATTATCTAACCACGTACGAAAAGTCGAGAGGATATGTTATTAAATATGCGTAGGAAAAGCATTGGTATTAACACACAAATATGACCTAGAAAAAAACATTTATTCATGCCTCGAAGGAACGCCGTACCCACCACAAGGTGCCGCGGCGCCTCCTCTCACTCCACCCCCCGCTCTCACCCCCCCCCCTCACCACCCACCGTGACCCCCTGCCAAGCGTGCCAGGCGTGAGTGCGTGCTTAAGTCTAACAAAGCCTTGAAATGACACTTTTTCGCCCGTTTTTGGCCCATAGCATCTATGCGAGTAAAGCGATCGGGATGGTTAAACGTTAGGACCAACTAGACCCCAAATGGAGTCTATGTGCGAAAGGACGGGTTTTTTAAGTCAATTCTTAGGCCTTTTATGGCCCGGACGGCGGACGGCGAACGGCGGACGGCGGACGGCGGACGGACATTTCAAATTTGGATTCTACGCACCTTGAAACGTAAAGTGACAAAGTTTGAGGGGGGGTTATAAAAAATTTTTGCTATACGATCACATAGGCTTATTATTGGAAATAATAAACCAAAAATTATATAAATCAATAAATTGATGTTTGCCAAGTTGGGTGTGGCACATAGTAACAATAATAATAATCTTTATTAGGTATCCATAGGAACATATATATGTTCCCACCTCGCGGATAATCATAAGTTTCTTATCTTAGATAAATCAAAGGTTGAAAAAAAAAGATGTATGGAAAATACAATAAAAATAAGAGAAATAAATGAAGAAGAAAATAAATTAATGAAACAAGAGTGAGAAATAGTCAGGAGAGAGAGGGGGGGGGGGGGGGAGAGTGCGACTGGGAGGATTGTAGAGGTTAGCTAGAATGCTTGGTAAGGAAATGGCGCTCGACTGCTGACCTAAAGACGCCCAATGAAGGGGTGCAACGAATCGCCACCGGGAGAGCGTTCCAAGCCCTCGCACCCGCAATGGATATGGACCGACTCATAGACAAACTAAAGGACAATAAAGGACACTAATATTATAAAGGACAATATAGACTGTCTGATGGAGCCGCTACTGCATCTTTTCAAATTAAGTATAAAGAAAGCTGTCTTCCCTAATCAATTTAAACCCTCAAAAATAATCCCATTGTATAAAGGAGGAGTTAAGTTGGAGGTTGGTAACTATTGGCCCATATCAATGCTATCAGCACTTTCAAAAATCCTAGAAAAATGGATAAAATTAAATTTATCTTTACATCTGGAGGACAATAAATTATTAAGTAATGCTCAATATGGTTTTCGTAAGGGAAGGGGAGTTGACGACGCACTTTTTGAACTGGTAGATCAGCTTCATAATATTAAAAATACAGGTTCAAAAGCAGCGCTGTTTATGCTGGATCAAGCTAAAGCCTTTGATTCCGTTGATAGAAATTTACTTATAGAAATTTTGGAAACATATGTGATAAGGGACGGAGCTCTTGCCTGGTTTAGGAGTTACCTTATGGATCGGACGCATGTAGTAGCGATTGATGATTGTATTAGTAATGTTGCTACCAATGAATACGGGGTAATTCAAGGGGGAACTCTTGGACGGATTTTATTCTTGATTTATATTAATTCTTTACCCAGCATTACCGGTCTATGTAAATTTTTCCTATTTGCGGATGACACGGCCCTTGTAGTAATTGGAAAGGATTGGGAAGAAGTGCTTCTTAAAGCGGATGCTAGCCTTTCGAGTTTGGCGGGTTGGATGCTAAACAATCTGCTTACATTAAATGTAAAAAAACCTAAATACTTATTAATTGGAAATGCAGATATGACGCAATCACAGCTAGATCACAGATTCCAAATCCATACCTGCTCAGGAGGGTGCTCCTGCATTCCTATTGAAAGAGTTCATGATCATAAGTACCTGGGGGTCATCATTGACGATAAACTTTCATGGAAGGGCCACGTATCGTATTTAGTGGAAAAATTAAAGAAATTCATACATATATTTTACAATCTACGTTCGATGTTATCCCCCACAAACATAAAAATGGTATATGTAAGTCTAGTGCAATCCATAATTCAACACGGAATTATCGTATGGGGTGGCACATATCAAACATCATTGAAACCTCTGACTACATTGCAGAAATGCATATTGAAGGTATGTTTAAAAAAGCCCAAAGCATTCAGTTCGGTGGAAGTATTCAATTTAAGCAAAAACTTCTCAATAAGGCAGTTGTTCGTTAAAAACCTGTTACTATATTATTATAAACATCCTGAAATAATTTCTGCTGAAACAGGACACGCATACCCAACAAGATTTCGCTTGGATGGTAATGTTACAAACCCTCGTACAAAAACAACTCTGTTTACAAAAAACCCTCGCTATTTAATACATGTAGTGCACAAATCTTTACCTAGAGTTCTGAAATCACCTTTCAACAGTAACCGAGATGGGTACAAAAAGCTTGTATACTCTTGGTTGATTTCAGTTGGTTACATCCCCTTAGAAAATATTATGGCTAGTACCTATGTAACAAAATAACCTGGTTCCATGTTGCATTCCAATGATGTACCTACTTTAGTTTTTATAGAAATATTTTCTTCTTTTTTTATCTTTTTCTTTTTCCTGTATTTTGAGGAATCGCCCTTTGTTGTACTGCTTTTGAGCTGAGTTCCGACTCTTGTTGGCAGCACGGGCTTGCCCATCACCGACAATAAGTTGACAACACTAATATAAATAATGGTGTGTTTAATTTCCTATTATTATGAAGTGTATTATTTTCATTTTATTTATGTGATGTCAATAAATCATTTATCTATCTATCCATCTATCTAAAGTGGCGTAGAACTCCTATGTTGTGGGACCTGTTGGAACCACCTGGTGGAAATAGTGAGGCGATGTAGGATGGCCAACAATCATGTGTGGCTCTAAAAATGAAGGAAAGCCCCTGGACATTCAGGTATGTAAAAATATCCATCCCTAAGAGGCGATCTGCATAAGCAGAAACATGTCCACGAGATTTCAAACGAAATACATGTCTGATAAAAACATTAAAGAGGGTTTGCAAGCGTCTGACACTGATAGAATCCAAGGACCAAATGTACAATGGGCAGCAGTAAATAAAATGGGAGAGAAGAAGTGTATTGAATAGTTTCAGCCTAACATAAGCTTCCTCGTTTCCGTAACATGAATGTATAGATCATTGATGAGTTTTAAATGATCTTGAAAAATTCCACAGCGGTAAAGAGTAAATCAAGTTGTAGCGTGAAATGTCATAATTGGTCAATAAAGAAACGAAAAAATATTACGCGATGTAATTTACGTTTGCGCCTCTACCCGTCCCTGAGACCCCAGTTCCTCTTTTGGTTTATTATTTTCAATAATAAGCCTATGTGATCGTATAGCAAAAAATTTTTATAACCCCCCCCCCCCCCTCCTCAAACTTTGTCATTTTACGTTTCAAAGTGCGTAGAATCCAAATTTGCAATGTCCGTCCGCCGTTCGCCGTCCGCCGTCCGGGCCATAAAAGGCCTTAGAATTGACTTAAAAAATCCGTTCTTTCGCACATAGACTCCACTTGGGTTCTAGTTGGTCCTAACTTCTCGCCAGCTCGATCGCTCCACACCCATGGGTGCTATGATCCAAAAATAGGGCATAGCAGCACGTCACCAGGGGCGTAGCAGAACGGCGCCAGGGGCACCGTTTGCACAACGTTTGCAATTAGGTACCTGTGGTGAATTAATCACCACCTTTCATGATTAATTCACCACAGTACCTACCTACTAAATTTCACTTTTTGGGGCGTTTCTCACTGGAAATGTAGTTGGAATGACGAAATCAAGTAAATCAATCTTTTGATTTATCAAACTTTTGTAGAACTATTCTTGATTCCATATTAGAAAAAAAAAAAACATGAATACAAACTATCGCCCGCAGCGAAGTATGAATAGACAGATGAATGTTCACATATTTTCAGTACGCCGCATTGAAATTAAATTATCTGAATCTGGAACTTGTCAAATTAGACATGAAATTACGTACTTGGACGTGCGTACTTAGATAATGATATTATTAAGGCAATAATTATTTGAATAGATAGGAGCTCAAATCGAGAAATATAAACATGCGTATATAATTATAGAAGTAGGTATAGGTTGTGGCAACTCGAAATAGGACACGCCGAGGAGTCTGGACTTACGCAAACCAACTAAAACTAAACTATCTGTAGTGGATTTATATAGGTTTGACTTGACGTAGGCAGACCAAGTCGGACTTAATCACCAACAATCTTATGAAAAGGGCTGTTGAAAAGAGGTGGTGGATTTCACCACACTATCATACTCAATTGAAAAAATAATAAACCTTTGTGAAATAATTTGCAGCGTTTTTGCTTACACCTTCAGCTTCGGTTCAACATTGGGAGAACGTGGAACATGCTCAATTTCAAATTAAAGCATCATAGGTTGAATCTTTGCGAAAGGCAACAGATGCGGTCAGAGGGGAAGAAGTTATCAATGAGCTACCTGCAAAACACCAGCGTGCCATCCGAAGATCCAGAGATGCTTCCCAATGGCTCACGGTTATACCACTGGACGCAGATAACTTTGATTTGTCCAAATCACAGTTTCATGATGCTCTGTCAGTGCGGTACGGATTTGAGCCTTATGGCTTGCCAGTCTCCTGCGACGGATGTGGAGAGTCAATGGACATTAATCACGCCCTCAATTGTAAAAAGGGAGGTTTAGTAAAACGAGGTCACGACAATGTCAGGGATGAATGTGCCCTCATGGCTAACCTTGCGTGGGGCGGCGTCACGACTGAGCCAGTTCTACGCGACAATGACGAAGGGATGCCAGCTCTAGTTGCGGACATTAAAATTCATGGCGTGTGGGACAGCGAGAGACCGGCGTTTTTTGATACTCGCATCATAAATGCTGACGCCGTCTCTTACTCATCCCAAGAATGGCCAACTATCTCGCAAAACGCAGCTCACACCAAGCATGCAAAGTACAATCGAGCAGCTGAAGACCTTAGAGGATCCTTCACGCCTTTGATATGTTCGTGTGACGGAGCTCTCCACCAGGAATATGATAGGTTTTTGAAGAGGATGGCGGGAGTCCTTGCAGACAAGTGGTCTCGCCCATATTCACAAATTTGTTCTTGGGTGAGGGTGAAAACCCAGTTCTCCATCATCCGAGCAGTGAACCTTCGGCTCAGGGGAACAAGGAGGGCAATAAGAAGCCTGGGCTTGGAGGATGGGGCAGCTACTCTACTACTGACGGAGTAGCCCAACAAGAAGTTCTGCGTTTAGAGGGAAGGTCGGAAGAACTTCTAAACCAACATGCTAAAACAGCTAACAGCCTCATACAAACTCTTCCGAAATCCCCATCTTCAGAAAATTTCCCATAATAATGTTACATTAAATAAATTTGTTACTTCATAGGTTGAATGGCAAGAAACTTAGCTCCGGCGACACACACACAGACACAAGCATAGGCAGACACGGGACCAAAGTTTTTCAGAATGGTCAACACGTAAAATGCGACTGGAAATTTTGATTTTGGGAACCAAAAATTTGTTTTCTCCCAAAAGTGAAAACAATGCTTCCGCTAC
The DNA here is from genome assembly GCA_030762985.1 of Adelphocoris suturalis. Taxonomy (NCBI): domain Eukaryota; kingdom Metazoa; phylum Arthropoda; class Insecta; order Hemiptera; family Miridae; genus Adelphocoris; species Adelphocoris suturalis. The sequence goes on along the minus strand of JAUMHS010000014.1, from coordinate 7,168,432 downwards.
CTTTAAGTAGACTCGGAAGCAATACCACATCTAAGCATGTCAGTTGAAAATACATTTAAACACAATATTTAAAACATAAATGAGAAACGCTGAATGAAGTTGGAAAATTTTGAACGAAAAAAAGCCAACTTTAAACACAAAATGAAAATAAATAAATACTTTATTCCTGGTATAGTTGGGAGAATCAGGATTTGATTGGGTTAGTTCAACAATGAACCAGAAGAGGCTTTAATTTTCATTATTCATATGACTCAGACAGGTGGTGTTATTGAACCTTTATGGGACCAAGTGTATTTATTAACTCAAAATGAATATTTTGCCATGAGAAGAAGCAAATTATTTCAAAATGGTCAATTATTGCAATATAAGATAGCTCTTCTGCGCAGATCGTAGGCATCATAAATGAACTTGAATAAATAAATTAGAGTTCAATTAACAAGATTAGTGTCGAGTGCCTACTTCTCAATGTGCTGTGTTGAGAACCACTATTTACCAGTGGGAAAATTGATGAAAAACTTTCGAAATCGGCTTCTATGCTTACCTGCACTGTCAACATAAGAGTATTTGCTATTCACCATCATTACCCAATTTCATCACGTTTTGAATGAACCATCCACCCCCATATACAAAATTTATACAGTACCTGTTAGAACTCTGGCATAAACATCAACATTTCCTGGATTTTTTCAAGTTTTCTGTCTTTCCAGAACTGTTACCTCATTCTGCCATAAAGAAGACATGCGTAGCACCTTTTTTAACCCTAGTTAAGTAATAGCTATTAAGTAATGTATAAATATTGTTTCTCCCTACTCATCGCTACGTGTCGGTCGCTTTTTGAAAATTCCGGAAGAATAATCCAGTTATTGCGATGGCTCCGAAAATGATGAAAATCGAAAATATTAGATTGCTTCATGTCGATCTCTCACCACTACTCAGTGAAGAAGATAACCCCACCCTGTGAAACCTACCACTACCTATACCGCTAGACATCGAGCAGGTATTGCCCACTATCACTTAAAAATGAACAAAACTATTCACAACGAATAATCGAAAAACCTTCAAATTAACGTTTGAAGCTCGGTTAATGTAGAGTTTAAATGATTCTGTTCGATATTTTGGTACCGCAATCAGATTTACAAGTTAGCCCGAAAGTTCAAATTTTCATGGGTATAACCAATTTCACTTATATCAATTTCAACATGATATTTCAAAAATATCAATTTCAACATGATTTTATAATTAATAGCTACTGCGCAAGCGCCAATGTGAAATCCTTGTAACAAGCTTTTTTCCACAGTTTTCATCCGATTTCAATGAAATTGTCAGCGAAAACGCGGTTTAGGTTGTGGATGGTCCCGTAACTATTTCATTATTTTCAAATCAGTACATTCTGCTCTTGCACAAATGTAAATTAGGTACATTATTATGTTTTCAATTCTTAATTGGCCAATTATGACATTTCACGCTACTTCTTGATTTACTCTTTCAGCTATGGAATTTTTCAAGATCGTTTAAAACTTTTCAATGATCTATACATTCATGATAGGTAAACGAGGAAGCAATGTGTCACACCCACTCGGCAGACGGTTTTACACTTTAACTGACTTTTTAGTTTATTTTTAATGCTCACTTTTACGTGTCTTTAGAGGTAGAATTTAGTTAAAGTGTAAAACTAGGTTGTTATGAAGTCGAAAAGATCTGGAAGCGTGGCAATTCAATTCAAAAAATTTACTATACATTCTGATGCGTGAACAATTTACTTTACCGTCAGAAAACGGAGTTATTGGGCCTGCCATATATTAGGTTTACAGCATTGGAAAAATCAGATAGAATATGAAAAAACGTAAGTTCGTAAGTGACAAAATACAATTTTGTCTGTTTTAACCCTCTTCGTAGGAAATAGACGATGATGTGCTCCACACTTTCTTCGTACGCAAGCGATGGGCTACAGAAAGAAGATATAAGGAATTTAGGTGCCCCCCCCCCCCCCCCCCCCCCCAGAGGTGCGATGGGGGCCTAAATCCTCATAAAAAGGTAGAGGAGGTAAAGAGGCATCCCGTCAGAGAGATACCACCCCTAGTCATAGCTTTTAATGAGCCATGTTCGGGGAAGATTGATATTCCTGTCACCAGAAAACCATCCGACGCCAAACCAGCTGTCTAAAACGATCGAGAACAGCGCGTGGTTCCCATTGATTCCTCAACGGGACGCTGCCAACGCTATCTCTGGTGCTCTGACGGGAGCTTGATGGACCTCTCAGGAGGTAACTCTGTTACAAAGAAGATGCTCTGGAATTAGCACCTCAAGATGTGACAGCGGAGGTGGTATTAGCCAAAATGACTGAACGAGAGCAAAATTGGACTTTTGTAGCTGCCTTCGTTGAAGACATCCTCCAGAAACTTGATGGGGAAAACAAAAGATCATGGATATGTGTAGTACCTACTGCTTACCAGGAGGTACCTACTACTCAATTGTATACCAACCATGTAGTGCCTTCTTATCACAAGATTATTCCATTATGGTTACAAAACAATATTAGTTCATAACTTAGAGTAATGAATCAGCATTCCTTGACACTACAATGGCTTATAGGTCATGAGATGTTGTGATAAAATGAGAGCATTCCAAAAAGTGGCGAACGATTTTCCTACTATGAAAACTATGGGAGTTACTATTCCCTAGTAACGCCTTGGTTGTACGTGAAAAATAAATAGAAATTCTACATAGCCTTCGCTTCTCGAGTTAATAATAATCTAAAGTGCCAGGTCATCACAAATTTTGGTGTCGTTACGCAAATTTTAGAATGACCCCCAGCCCAAAAACATATCCATGTTAAAAGATCATCTTGGAACGGGAGAGACAGAGGAGAAGGGAGCACATGAACAGATAGGACCGAAGAAATTTCTCAACGACTCGGCCTGAAGTAATGTGTTAAACAGTTCCAGGCTGAATTCCAAACCGGAAGTTAGTGAAAAACGTTGTCTATTTCCACGAAAAATAAAGAGTTACAACGTTAAATCTTTTATAGTCACAGGTGAAGGGAGATTGAATCCCATTGGCCAAGTGAAAGGAAAGGGGCAGGAGGTACAATCAATTAAGTGCAAACAAAGTGACAGATAGACCGTTGGTAGAATTTCTTCATTTTTGTCCAAAGGGAGGTACGTTGAATGTGATTGAAAAATTCGAAATTATCAAAAGTGACAGATCTGGTAAATGTTTAAATGAGGATATACCTCAATATATTTCACTACTGATAGGTCCATTTTTATAGAGCTTGGAATTATCACTTCACAATGTTGAAACCATATTTAGTTATTTTTCCCCTTTCACTTCATCTAATTAGCTATAATCCCCCGTTACATTGCTTGCAGTTAATTGGTTGTACCTCTAGCCCCCTTTCTTTTCTATTGACCAATGGGATTCAATCTCCCTTCACCTGTGACTATAAAAGCTGTGTCCTTTCTAATGTGTCTTCAGTTATTGTTTGTTACTTATGGCCTAACCGTTGAAATCGATTTAACGTCGTAACTCTTTATTTTTCGTGGAAATAGACAACGTTTTTCACTAACTTCTGTTTTGAAATGGGTTTCCGCAACTTCGTCGCGAGTGATTTAGTTCGTTTTAGTTTAGTCCGTGCTGAGTTCCAACGTGGGAAAAGTGAATCTCTAATAACCCGGAGTGCGGTCCCTTACGGGTATCTTACGAGATCCGGTTACCACCTTAAGATTTTAAAGATTTCCTCACCTGCCTACGGAAAAAAGTAATTATAATAATAAAACCCTCTTCTTAGTGGTAAATACATAGATTAAAATTCATCTTATAATTTTAATAAAATTGTAAAGTTGCTTATTTCCAGTGAACGGCGGATCCACTTACCTCTGAATCATTGACAGTGACTACTGCTCGACCGTCGTATGTTATCATTGATGCCTGAAAAATAGGTATTCCAATAAATCGGTACGTACATTATACTATAGCATTTAATATCAATGTTATACAGGGTGGAATCGGATAAGTGACGAAAATTTGTGTGTGTGTTAGTCTGCATTAAAAATAATAATAAATAATGCCGCCAACCGCATATTACTTCCGAGTCTGCACGGCAGTGGAAGCTTTGTTTTCACTTTCAAAATGAAAGAAATTTTTGTGCTCCGAAATCAAAATTTCTACTTGCATTTTGCGTTGCATGGTCTCCTGAACAAATTTGGTTTCGTGTCTGTCTGTCTATATTTCCTCTCCACGGCAATAACTTCCACAATTTCGATTGAATTTTAATAAAATTTTCAGGAATATTTCGGGTTTATCCCTAGATAGTCCCCTATTAGTTTCATCTTGATGGAATCCGCGGTGCGCCCTAGGCATGCGCGAATGTGATTTTCTTGTTACACTCATAAGTCCGTCAATGTTGAGGTACGCTGTGCGCATGCGCGAGCGTTTGTCCGTCTATATTTCCTTGCCACAGCCATAACTTCCACAATTCCGATTGGATTTCAACTAAATTTTCAGGAGTAGTATGGATTTAGCCCTGCATGGTCCCCTATTAGTTTCATCATGATTGAATCAGCGGTACGCTGTGCGCATGCGCGAGCGTTTGTCAGTCTATATTTCCTTGCCACTGCCATAACTTCCACAATTTCGATTTGATTTCAATGAAATTTTCAGGAACAGTGTGGAGTTTGTTCACTGCAGAGCTGTGGGCAGTGACACTGACTGTTCGACACTGCCAATTATTGGGAGTTGAGAAGTATGTGATTTGTAACGATTCGCTAGGTACCATCGAGGTGATTAGGGACATATTCTGATGATCCCCTAATACAAAGCCTACGTGGATCGCTACACCAAGCCACGACATTGGCTCAACCATAACTTTTATGTGGGTACCGAGTAGACTGACAACGAAAAAAACGAAAGTTCGAATTTTTGAGGGGCTCAAAGCTCAGATGATTGCATCAGATGCTAGGAACAACTCCTGAAAATTTCAGTCCGAACCGATAACCCCTTGAGGTCTCCTAAACCCGTTTTTTGGTAATTGAATTATCGATTTTAGAACACTTAGACGCTTAGGACGGAAAGACGGTTAGGAAATGAAAGATCCATTCGTCTGGACACTTTTTATACTCTATTCCTATGTTTTCGGTGTCGCGGAATACGATGCCGCCATTATTGCAGGCGCAGAAGCTGTATTTCTTTTGATATTAAAGAAATCAGTCCAAATAAGTGATGGAAAAAAGGCATTTTTTTGCCTTTTTTACCTAGTTTTGACTGGGAAAAAATTGTTTGCGGGTCTTTTCTGCTTCGGACCTTGTTTCCTGGCTTGTTCCGAATGTAACAAGACCAATTTCGTCCTATAATATATTGTTCTTTTGGAAATATCTGCTCAAGAGCCGAGTTAGCTTTTTTAATGGTAACCGCTCTATACTTACCAGTAGCTGCGAAATCAAAATTTCAAAACGCCCTGAAGCCCTTTTTATTACATTATTTCAAGTTTTGAGGCTCGTTGAACATTACGTGCTAGTAGTGGAGGCGTAGGACTCGTATTTCGGTTAATAATCAAGAGCTAGGTGTCAAAAATCGGTGAATAGAGTGGATTTTTCTTGATGTTCAAAAAATCAGTGGACAAAATTAATAGAAATAAGGGATTTTTCGCCGGTTACACCTAGTTTTGATTGGGAAAAACTATTTATGAGTGTCTCCTCTGCCTTGGACTTTGTTCTGTGACTTATTCTGAATAGGGGAAGGGCTCCTAATTTGAAGATAGCTCCTAATTTGGGATAGCTGCGTTTTGACCGTACAATATCTGCTATCTGATGTCCAATGAGGGAAATAGGTTCGTTTTGGAGCCTTAGGGGAGGGAAAACAGATGTCACTACCATCGGCCACGTTTTGTTAGTATCACTAAAGTGTTATTAAAAAGCTGGTGTCAGAGTCAGTCAAGAGGCATCTCTTTCTAACTTTCTGATGTTTTGAGGTAAGTATTTCTTCTTTTTGGAATTTAACATTCAAAAGTACGAATACTAAGGATTATTTTCATGGTATTAGATTTTACTTTCTTTCAATTGCAAGATGGTCATGTTGAAAAGTTTTTTTGGCAACTGCTTTCCCTAATTTGGGATACTGAGGAGGCTCCGAATTCGGGATATCCCAAATTTGGTTACTCCAGAAACGTTGACTATTTAGATCACTTTTACAAGTTCTTTTAATGTATCATGCAGATGTCCAGAGGAAAACGGAAGACGTGGAAAGACGAGAGCATGAGGGAGGCCATGAAGGCAATTAATGTAAAGATGGGGTAAACTAAACAAAAGGCTTTTGTTCTGGCACAGCGCAACAATCTTCCGCATCCTTTCAGTAAAGAAAAAAAAAGTGCTGGAAAGAAGTGGCTGAAAGGTTTTAAAGTTTTCAAAAGGATTTTTAAAAGGATTTTAAAATTTTAGTTTAAAAATTTAGCTTTTGAACTGGCACAGCGCAACAATCTTCTGCATCCTTTCAGTAAATAAAAAAAAGTGCTGGAAAGAAGTGGCTGAAAGGTCTTCTTGGGCGCCACAGTGAGCTGTCATTCAGGAAACCTGAGGGTATTTCAAATGCACGAGCCAGAGGGTTCACACCTGAAACTGTTAAGGAATTTTTCGACATATTTGAGCCTGAGTTCGAGAAAATTGCGATGAACCCTCAGCTACTGTACAATGTGGATGAAAATGGCCTAACAATTGTGCAATATAAGACCACCAAAGTCCTAGCAATGAAGGGGAAGAAGCAAGTTAATTCTTTGACATCAGCTGAGAGCGATATGGACGTCCCCTACAATGAATCTGACAGCGACGTCAGTGATGAGAACGACGTTGAATGCACCTTTTGCTCTGTTAAATTCTCTGAAGACGTTGGAGGGGAGAAGTGGGCAAAATGCATGAAGTGTTCAAGATGGTCCCACCTCGACTGTGGTGAGCTGCGAAGCAAAGTTTTCATTTGCGCTTACTGTTTGAATGGATGAAGAGCAGCTACTTTTTTTCAACAGTTTTCAAGTTTTTACAATGTTTCAAATTTTTGACCAGTTTTCTTCAATTCCAAGTAGTCCGATTTGATATGAATACTTTCCAAAAATTATTCATACCTAACTATATTTACCTACCAAGCATTAACATTCATATTTTTACTTTCCTAATTATTCAAAGCAGTTCCAGTTTTTAAGAATATGCACTGTACCTATACCTCTGTAACTAAGTGAACAATTTTAAGTAGGTATGTAACTACTATGTGATATATGTTGTGCCTCCGTGGTATTTGATTATTTATGAACTAATCCTACTACTAAAAGTACCTAGTCCTAGTTCTAAGTTTAAGGGAATAAAAACATTTGACTATTTTTTACTTGAAATAAATCCTATTAATTTACTTGTGCCACTCATTGTTGTTTTTTTAAAAGGTACCTATGAACTTTTTGCTAAATTCATTTTGCCAACTCTAGACTGCTAGGAATTTATTTTTCGAATTTGATGACTGGTTCAACTTGAGTTGATCTAGAAAACAAGAGGTTACCAATGGTTAGCCTCATATTCGATATTCCAATTTGGGACCCCCAGCGTCCCAAATTAAGCGACCTTTTTTCAAGGCTCCGAAAATCAAATTATTTATTAAATTGAGCGTAACTTCCCCTGGGTGGTTGCTATCGCATTACCCACTCAGGGATAGTTGCCTAAATACCTTTGCTTTGTTAACGACCGATTGCGGAATTTCTAAAGTTGTACAGGACCGAAGTTAAGAAGCTTAAAGAGTTGGTATCCCAAATATGGAGCCCTTCCCCTATAAAATAATGTGATAAAAAGGGCTTCAGGGCGTTAAATTTTTATTTCGCAGCTACTGGTAAGTATAGAGCGGTTACCATTCAAAAAGCTAACTCGGCTCTTGAGCAGATATTTCCATTATAGGACGAAATTGGTCTTGTTACATTCGGAACAAGCCAGGAAACAAGGTCCAAAGCAGAAAAGACCCGCAAACAATTTTTTTCCCAGTCAAAACTAGGTAAAAACGGCAAAAAATGCCTTTTTTCCATCACTTATTTGGATTGATTTCTTGAATATCAAAAGAAATACGGCTTCTGCGCCTGCAATAATGGCGGCATCGTGTTCCGCGACACCGAAAACATAGGAATAGAGTATAAAAAGTGTCCAGACGCATGGATCTTTCATGTCCTAACCGTCTTTTTGTCCTAAGCGTCTAGTGTTCTAAAATCGATAATTCAATTACCAAAAAACGGGTTTAGGAGACCTCAAGGGGTTATCGGTTCGGACTGAAATTTTCAGGAGTTGTTCCTAGCATCTGATGCAATCATCTGAGCTTTGAGCCCCTCAAAAATTCGAACTTTCGTTTTTTTCGTTGTCAGTCTAGTACCGAGCCATGTGGGTATTCATGGCAATGAGTGTGCAGATGCCCTTGCAAGGAGAGTCATTGGTGATAACTCCATTGATATGTTGCCTATACGCATAGAGAATCAAATCTCCTACATGCAACATAAAGCCAATTCCATCTGGCATGAGCAATGGCAGGGTGAGGTCACTGGTCTGTGTGGTGTCCTTCAGGACTTGAGCCCGGTGGGCCCTTTCGTAACCCTACTTCCAAGGAGGGATCGAATAGTGGTCAACCGGGTGCCACTGGCCATACCCGTCTTACTCACAGACACCTGCTTAGTGCAGAAGCTCGAGATGTTGTGTGTGGGAGGTGTGGGGGTGATCTGTCCATCCGCCACTTTCCGGAGGACTGTCCAGCCCTTGTGGACCTCCGAGTCCAGCATCAGCCCCCTCAGTGGGTTGACGTTTTATCCGGACCAGACAAGGTCCGATCCCTGCTGTTGTACCTGCAAGCCACTGAGCTCTACTACGAACTTTGATATCTGATCTGTGATGTCTTTATATATAATTCCGAACGGTATTTGAAATTGTGAAGAACTTCGCGGTCCGATTTTAGTGTTAGACTGCTCATTCGAATCAGCACGGCCCCAAGTTTGTTGCAAAAGTGTTGCCGTTCGTCTGCGGGTATAGACCCGCCTTGATCGTGTTCTAGGCGGTCCTTATCAACGAGAGTTGTTTATTAGGCTGTGGCGGTAACAACAGTTGCCATCAATTCACGGTAAGTAAGAAACGTAGTGTAAAGTGTAGTTACTAACATCTAGGAGATTTATTTCTAAACGAAGAAACTGAAGAACTTAGCGGACTTTATATATAATTCCGAACTGTCTTTATATATAATTCCGAATCAGCACGGCCCCAAGTTTGTTGCAAAAGTGTCGGTAAGTAAGAAACGAAGTGATGGGGTCTTTTCTGATCAGCTGAGTGAGCTAAATTCTTTCCTGTTTACTTTAGGAAGTTGAAATTTGATAGACTCTCTGGAACATTGGAAGTTGAAATTTGATAGGGAGACTCTCTGTTTATTAAGCTGTGGCAATAACAACAGTTGCCACTGTAAGGAAGAAACGTAGTGTAGTTACTAACATCTAGGAGAGTGAAGAACTTCGCGGATCGATTTCAGTGTTAGACGGCCCCAAGTGTCGCCGTTCGTCTCTGTGCTTATCTTGATCGTGTTCTAGCCACCATCATCCCACCATGCCCAAATTCTGAATTCGATTCAACGTTTTGCTTAGTCTCATAGTGGCGAGGACCACCTCAACTGTTGATATCATTTATTTTATTACATTACTTACATTTTGATCGGTATTTCCTTTTTTTTTTAATCATTTAATAACATCGCCTTAGCTTTGCACCAGGTCACATTACTGTTGCTTCTTTAGATCTATCTGAACCTTTACCTCGTACCTACTCATTACAAGCCCAACCATAAAGTGCGTGTAGATGAAAGAAAACTAGCAGCTGCTATAGAAACATATGATTGGAGAAAGGTTCAGGAGGAAACTGACGTAAATATTGCCGTGAGTTGTTTGATAAAGGGTTTGAAGTATTGTCTCTCTAATGCGTCGTTCAGTGTTCATGTATCACATGCAAAAGTTAAGCTTGCTCCCTGGATGACTAATGGTATTCTGAAAGCTATACGCGTTAGAGATAAACTAGGTAAAAAACTGAAAAAGGAACCATTCAACATTACTCTTAAACTACGCGTGGGGAAATATCGTAATATGATAAAAATACTAATAAGAAGAACAAAGGAGGACTATTATGGTCGGAAATTTGAAGAAGCTGAAGGGAAACCAAAAGAATGCTGGAAAATTTTAAATGAAGAATTTCGTGGGAAAAATAAAAAAGTTAGCCAGTGTATTAAGCTAATTGCTAATGTTGTAAATGAGACGAATATGAATGAGAACGAAGCGAAGGTAGAGGTTGCACAAAATCTAAATGAGTATTTCTCTGCTGTAGGCGGTAAACTTGCTGCGAGTATTCCTCGAAGCAACGTGTCCTTTCAACCTGACACCAAAAAGTTTGTGCGAAACCCAGTCCCATAATTCAAATTTAGACGAATTGATGAAATTGGTTTGAACAAAATGTTAGCAACTATGAATGGTAACCCTGCTCCAGGCGTTGATGGTTTATCCTTGAAACTATTCAAAAACTTTTTGCCCTATTTATGTGCTCCCGTTATTTTCATCATAAACACAAGCATACTCACTCGCACCTTCCCTGAAGCCCTCAAGATAGCGAAAGTAGTTCCATTGTACAAGGGTGGAAATGCGTCTGACTTGGTAAACTACCGTCCAATATCACTTTTAAGTGTAATTTCTAAACTTATTGAGAAGTGGATCAAGCAGCAACTTTATGAGCACTTAGAGAATAACAATTTATTGTCAGAAAGGCAGTTTGGTTTTCGCCGGGGAGTCGGGGTGGATGAGGCTCTATTTTCTTTGACAAAGGATCTCTATGGTGTTGCGGACGAGGGACGAAAGGCGGTGCTGATTCTGTTGGATATGGCCAAGGCCTTTGACTCCATCAACCGAGCCCAGTTGCTAGAGGTATTGAAATATAATGGAATCACTGGTGATGAGCACGAATGGTTTTGTAGCTACTTGAATGGTAGGCGGCAGGTGGTATCGGTTGATGGGGTTGATAGTTCCTGCAGATCTGTCGACTTTGGAGTGATTCAGGGAAGCACCCTTGGTCCGCTCCTCTTTCTCATTTTTATAAATAGGATTGAGGATATACCCTTGAGAGGGAAAGTATATCTCTTCGCTGACGATACCGCTATCTTATGTACAGCCGATGATTGGAACGAGCTGTTTGCTAAAGCTAATCACGATATAGGATTGATGAATGGTTGGCTGTCGGCGAACACCTTGAGTTTGAATGTCAATAAGACAAAATACCTTGTTTTCTCAAAATCTCGTAGTAGAGAAGATGTAGAGCATGTCATAAAAATCCATAATTGCAATAGTGTAAATTCTAACTCGTGCTCTTGTCCGGTAATAGAAAGGGTCACATCGGCGAGATATTTGGGCGTGACCATTGATGAAGACCTCAGATGGGGACCTCAAATTTCCTTACTGACCAAAAAAGTAATGGGGTTGAGCTATCTCTTTTATGCTGTTAGAAATAGTTTAAAACTTAAATCATTAATAATCTTGTACAAGGCACTGGTGCAGAGTCTATTTAGTTTCCATCGATACTGAACTTATTGGGAGTAGCGCAAAGGACAATACTTAAAATCATTATAAAATAACCTAAAAGATTCCCTACTAATGATCTATTTTCTATTGCTAAAGTTTTTTTCAATAGGTCAATTATATGCTAAATCAGCCCTTACGTATTTACATAAACACCCTCGTGAATTTGAAAACAATAACACCTCCAGTAATGCATATTCGTTCCGCCCTACAACCCGTTCTGTTGTTCATGTTCCGCTATCAAGGTTAAAAGAACTTCATGCCACATTTTTTTACAGTTTACCTTTTTTGATGAGAATAGTACCAGATAGCATAAAAACCCCATCTATTCGTACTAGAGCAGTGTATAAAAAAACCGTTTTCAGCTGGCTAATATCACAAGGATATCAAGCATGTGAAAATTTGTTCAGTAGTGTATATATGTAGTGAAGGTTCCAGTATCGATGTTCTGTAAATATTAGATAATAAGTATTTGAAATTCACGATAGTAACCAGTTTGAAATTCGTTTATTCTCGTATTGATGTAAAATTTGAAGGATTTTAATTTTATAATTTAAATTGACTGAAATCGCTCCGCACAGTCACATAATTATATTCGAGACTCGAGAGTCTGCTCCCCCACCCAGCACAGAACTACGTTCTTTGGTGTGGGGTAGTTCCTGGTTCTCATGATTGTATTGTATTTATGTGACAAAGTATGGTAATTTATTTTGTAACCATGTATACTTTATGAAGGAATAAATTTCATTTTCATTTCATTTCATTTCACATAACGCCGCAAATAGGTAGGACTTATATCGTTACTATAATGTGCTGAGTTCCTGTCAGGTACTACTGTTATACGGACTAGATTAGGGCTTTCCAAGCCCTAACAGGCCTCTAGTATTCGTATACATCTAGTCGTGGTTTTATTTCACTTTGCTGATTGTACATATTAGCAT